>CABFOV010002322.1:75537-88199 GCA_902141375.1 Timema poppense | reverse complement strand
AAACAAAGCTCGTATGAGGACGGTTGGTCAGAACTTAGGCATTCATAGCCACGGTTTTGTTGTGCTGAAACTGTTATCGCTCCCCCATTTTTCTTTCTTTCCTCCCTTCCGTTTTAGCTCTTTCCTCTATTTCTCTTCTTCTTCTTCCATTCTTTACGTACTAATTTAATTTCCTTCGTTTACCTGATTTCTTTACTTTAAATCTATTTCCCTTGCGATATTCACAAATAAAATATTTTATTTTGATCAGTATGGCGAGATAAGTCACCATACTAACTTTTGTAGGCTTCTATAGTGTTTTATACAGTATAATTTTCACAGGAAGGAACTCTTAGGAAAGACAAACATATCTTTTTGCGGTCAAAATTGATAAAATTTAATACTACTGTTCTCTACATAATAATAAAAGTAAAAATTTGTTTGTTTGTTTGTGTGCAATGCCCAGCCAAATCTACAGAACGCAGAGATCTTACATTTTTAATTAGCTGTTTAATTAGGCTATTTTTAACAAATTTTTGAAGGAAATATTGTTAATCTGGTTTAGAATTATATTTCAGAGATTTTCATGGTAAATCGGGCACCATATAATTCTTATACCACAGTGGGTCACGGGCAACGCCATGCGGGATTGCTAGTATCATAATAACTACCAAAAAGACACCTCAATATCACATGACATGATGTATGAATACGTGAAAGTAGATCTTGTAGCTTTTCTAGCTTCCAGATAAAAATGCCCTTCCGTTGAGACTTAGACTGTAAATGCAAATTCACTACTTTGTCGAAACTTTATTAATGGAGTGCTCCATCCTCCTTGGTATACAATAATTATTGTGTTATTATGTATTTGTTTTATTGTTTTATTTTCGTATTCATCAGATTTGACTAAAGTTTAATAAATCATAATTTAATTTTAAAACAAACAAAAACAAACAAACAAAAAAATTACAAAAAGTTTGTATGTGCTTGTAGCCCTTACAGAAATATACTTAGTATATTCAATATTTCATGAAAAAAATATATATATTTCCAAGGATAATATAATTTTATCACGTGACTTACAAACAACCTTAATCTAATAAATATCTGATTTAATAATTATAAAACATCTTTATCCTTCGCCAAAAGTTTAATGTTATTAGTAAGAGTAAACCAAACACAAATGGTAATAATTTGTAGACCCTACCCAGGTTAAAACCATGATCCTATAGATTCGTGTCTAACCATAAGACCAGTGATTCCCAACCAGGGTTCCGTGGAACACTGAGGTTCTACGAGCACGTGTCTTGGGTTCCGTGAGAATTTGAGAAAACTTGCTTCGTATTGGTTTGCCCATAATTTTTGGACAATTTAAAAATATTTAAAGAGAACTCATGTATCCGACAAAAGTTGAACAGAAGAATTTTAAAAATAACGTTAAAAGTTAGAAAAAGAATACCCTTGAAATATTTTACTCAAAAGTATGAGTTAATTTTCATGTATCGACCCTACTTTTGGCTTACAAGTAAATTTGATAATTTACCCCTCGTAAACCTAATATGTGTCAGCCAGATATGGATTCCCCACTATGTTACGAAATATTTAAAAGTTCCTCTAAACAATAAAGGTTGAGAATTATTACATTAGACAGTGAATTTTGGATTTGGTATCTTTAAACCATATAGTTTTGTGATACAAAAATAATTCTTATCAATATTTTAATCCAAAAACTCCTTATGTTTATTCTAAGATGTTTCCAAAAATTACCAATTGTTTTTATGTCAGCCTACAACTAATACAAGATAACATTTTCTTGGCCAGGATTGTTATGACATGTCATCTTTTATTTTGGTTCGTCACATACAATTCTCACAGCTACATAAAATCATGATCCTCTTGTCGAACTTTTTGCCATTCTGGAATTTAAGGTCATATTTGAGTGATTTTAAGAAATTCATGTTGAATAAGTATATTTTTAAATATTGCCAATATTTTATAAATGCTCAAACATATTTTATTGCCAGCATACAGCTTTCTGTGTGAGAAGATAATGTAGGCATTTAACTTTGTATCCTCCTTGCTTGTGTGGTTATAAAATACACATTCCTGAAAAAACACTGCAATTAGGTTTGAGAAAGAGCAGTTATTTCTTCTGATGCATATATTCGTAAACCAATATTACTGTATATTGATCGGAATGCAAGAGTTTAGTGGTCAAAGGCTCTTCATTGCATTTTACATTGGTTAGGGGTGTGTTTGATTTAGTAGGGTTTAGTAGTATTACGAGTTTTTGTTCAAATTTTTAGGTCATTTTTTGAAAATTTTAATATATTTATTAGCTTTTAGGTCAATTTATAGGCAACTATTTATCATTTTTAGGTAATCAAAACCCGAGTTCTAAAATGTTAGTAATCTATTAATAGTATATCAGCCCCTATATTAATTTTATTCCCAACCATGCCAGTCCACGTGTGTATTTATATCCATGATTTTATCCTTCTCTTTCAATACCCCTTGAATAACAGAGAAACGTAATGACCGAGCCAGATAAACTCTGCATTACCTGGAATTATTAACATGTGTAACTAGAGGCTTCATCACACATTGGGTATTTGTAAATGTCAGGAAAGCTGGTATACCTTTATACTCATTTTTATTTAAAAAGGAAACCTGCACATATATAGATGCTAAAAAAAAGCTTTACTTTTTTTATGGGATTTTTGCACAAAATAATATCATATTGGTTTTTCAATCACAGGATGGTCAATCAGTTTGATCCTAGATTAATAAAAATGTGGGTTGCAACAAAGTTAGTGAGGGACAGAAATCCCTGATCACGTTTCCATAGATTTGATCAACTAATCAAGGAGATCAAGCATGAGTATGACACTAATCACTGTATTTGGAAACTATGACTGTGAAACTATCTAAATGTGGATATATAGGGCCTTAGTAAGGTTGGTTATGATGTAAAGTATACACTTCATGTCTCTGGTAGGCTAGGATGCCTGATACAGTAGAGCGTAGATAATTCAGATTTTCAAAAATGCAGTATCTCTACCAAATTAAAATCGTGATACTTATGAAAACTCAATGTTAGGTAGAAATATTTTATATTTATTCAAACAAAGAACTCACACGTTTTTGTGTGTGTTGACTATCACATACTCTGAATAGATATAATTAGGTAAAAGTATAACAACAAAAATAGTTCTAAATTAATTTTTTTCAAACCAGGGCTGAGATGCGATTTTTGGTGGTCATGTATTTTTGGTGGTCATATATTTTTGGTTATTTTTATAAACCTAATTACATCGGATCTCCAATCAAGCCAAAGATTACTGTTTGTGCAACTTGACCGCCATGTTATTAACGCATACACATTTATTGTTAAAAGTAGGTTGGTATTGGTCGCGTTAATTTAAAAACTAAACTAAACGTCACAAAATTAAAATAAAAAATAATAACTATTTTAGTTTTTGGTTTTCATTCAAAATCAAACAGAATGTTTATGATCCCAATATTTGTACGTAAATATGGGACAAATTTCCCCCAAAATATCATGTTTTTTTAATTATTAAGTAAAGTTTAAAGAAACTATAAATTATCATTACTTCTGATATTTTTTACGTGCTTAGCATTAATACAGGAACCATTTTAGGGTCTAATTTGAGTTTCTTCGACTCTTTAAGGCCCTGAATTAAACTTTTAACTATTTGGGACAAAGCTACTGGGTTTTGTGGTGTGTGTGTAATCACAACTTGTGAATGTATAGAATGCCAGGCTTCCACCGTGGTTCGGATCCCACATTAAACCGTAGATCCTCCATTTCATCTCACAATAACCCTACCACTACACATTAGCGTAAGTGTGTATAACCCGAACGGGTAGTAATACGCGGTGATAATAATATATACCATGAAATGCGCTTGAATATTATTAATACGTAAGGTCTGTAATAAAATGGGGTTTTTTAGTTTAGAAAAAATCCAAATATATAGACATGGAATCTATAATATTATGAACTACATCAGAGGACTATAAAACAAAACTATCGAGCTCTGAAAGAGAAAATTGTTTCCCCTTCTAAACATATTTTGGGGGACTCATTTAGCAGAAAACATCTTCCCATTCATGTTGCACGGAGTTATTTCTCCCAAACGTTTGAGTAGTATGTTGCTATTAAAAGGATTAATTCCACATTTGTTGAAACCAACCTTTAAATTCTTACCCGACATTTTCCTCCATCTTCTTCAATTTCCTTTAACAACGCAAGAAATACATCCTTGGGAATTGTGGGAAATTTTGAATCCAACTTTAACTCATTCTGCTTTGTTAGGATGCCATATCATTAGCTATTCATGGGACCAAAAAATACCACATGCAAATGTTATGTAAGCTGTATTAAACTAAGTGAACAACTATACATGAGGTCATGTCATACACATAATTCCAAAACTCATGACATAATATGTGAGGATAAAATGTCACTAATTAGTACCAGAGGTCCAGTCTTATTTTTGACTGATTACAAAAAGAGAAAGATCGATTCACCAAGTCCTTAAAATTATTGTGTCAAACCACCCAGTCTTAGAGCGGCTGTAACGTGCAGTTTTCGACCATTTTCAGCCCATGAATCATCACCTAGGTTTGGTTTGTCATAGCTAAAAACTACATATGGAGAAACATTATTTAAAACAATACTGAAACTGTCCATGTATGCATTAAGTTCACTTGCACCAACATTAACGTGCATTTTACTAATATTAGTATTGATTCTGGTTGAAAGCTGAGGTTGTATTTTCAAAAATTGTTTTGTACCTTCATAACCAGGGAGATTATTTGGGATCACGTTAAATCCAGCACCTTTTTATAGAGATATTTCTTATGGCCTTTCAAAAATCTTATTAACAACTGGAAATTCGTAGTCTTATTAATTTGATTAGATGCTGCATAAATGCAGTTTCTTTTTCAGATGAAAATATTATGTGAGATACCCGCCTCGGTGGATTAGTTAGCTAACGCGCTAGTCGTGTTGAGCTCGATTACTGAGGATGGGAAGATCGAGGTACGAATCTCGGTCGGGTCAATTGGGAGTGGTTTTTCATAAAGGTTTTTCCACTCTGCCTCCACGCAAATGCGGGTTCCCTTCTTCTTAATTCAACCTTCCCAATTCCTAATCTATTAGTGTAATTAGTACTTAAGCGTATAACCAGATCGGGTAATAAAACGCGGTGCTAAATCAATATAAAAAAATTATACCTGACAATCTGGCGAGTAGTAGCACTGTAAATGAACATTTTCATAATTTGGGCCCAAAATTACCCCATCTTACGGGTATTATATATTACGGAAATATTGTGTATACATTTTAATTATTGATTAAAAATTAATATCTTCTTAACTTATAAAAACACTACTTACTTTCTTACAGTACTTTCTTTTTAATTATATGTCATCATTATGTTAAAATAATTGTTTTGTAAGCTGAAATATTTTTGAAATAAGAAAGCAAACCATGTACCTTAATTATTGTAAGATTTATTGTCCATGTACCTTAATTATTGTAAGATTTATTGTTTACATAAAACTATGCATATAGAGATAAAACTACTTTACCATTTTTAAATGGCGACCTATTAAATGTGTATAAATTAGTATAGATGAGTATATTTACGAAAGATTGATAAAGTATGGATTAATGTAATGCTTCAAACACATGAGCTATGTTTTCATACTAATGGCAAGCTAGATTATAGCATGTTTACGATTCACTATCAGGACAACTATTAGCTAAACAAGTAACTATCAGTCACAAGTAAATCATTTTCCTACTCAAGATTACAGCTCACCTCTCTGGTCACCCGACATATTATAAAATACACAAGAAAAATATAACATTCACTTAGAATTGCGGTTTTTGTTCTGTATTTTCTTTAGTAGCGCGCCTCACTAACTGTTTATACTTTACGCTTATGTACTAATTATTCTGATGGTTTTAGGGTTGAGTAAGGTTATATTTTATAGGAAATTTACCCAAATTCACGTGGAGGGAAAAGGGAATAAGTTTTGGATAAACAACCTTCAATACACTGGGCCAAGATTCTAACCTCATTCTTCTTGTCAATGGCAGTCTAGTTTACTGAGAGATTAGCGCCTTAGACCACGCGGTCACCGAAGTGGTTTTCTGTATTTTTCATCTGACAACATCATAATGGCTTTGATTATGTGTTGTTGTTTTTTGTTTTTTTAGTGGCAATTTGTTAAAAATATTTTAAAGTAGTAATTTAACTTGTCTAATCCTACTGTTTTGCTTCTATCATTTTTCCACCACGTCAAATACACATTCTCGCTAAGGTATCACTTAAAGAGATAGCTCCTGAATATGCCTGGAAGGATAGTTGGAAAACGACATGTGTAGAAATATCCTCGGTTGTCCAGCTGGGATTAGAATACCGTTACCTATAAATCAGACAAAATTAACCAGAACGCCCACAAGTGTAAATCACCATTTTCTATTGAAGACAACGGAAAAATGCACCATGATGAAAAGCAGTATTGCCTACTAAGCTATGTACTATCCGTGTATCCGTGGGATAAGATTAAATACAGATATTCAAGGATTTGTTGTTAATTGCTTACCCCTCACTCTCACGTAGCCATGCCCTTTACATTTCCATGTATTTCCTCTCTTTAATCTTTCTAATGCGGTAGTTTCGTGTTGATCTAGACTGCCGAGGACGGGGAGATCAAGGATCGAATTTCGCTCGGGGGAACTGGGGGGGNGGGGAGATCGAGGTTTGAATCTCGGTCGGGTGAACTGAGGGTGGTTTTCCTAAATGTTTCTCCATTCTCCCTCCACGCAAATGCGGGTTAACTTCCTCTATATTCAACTTTCTCAATTCCTAACCTATTAGTGTAATTAGTACCTAAGCGTATAACCCGAACGGGTAGTAAGACGTGGTGTTAAATATTATTAATATTATTATTTGATTATTTTTAAAAAAAAATCTGTGCTTATAACGCAAATGATTGCTTATGTGTCAACGAAGTCACATTAATCTGAGGGCCAGTGGAATAAACGTCAGAATTATTTAGTCTGGTTTGCCAGTAGCGGGGAGGTCAGGGTTTAAGACAAACTGAGGGAACCAAGGGCACAGAGGGCTATTTTAACAAAATGGTACACCCGTTTATGTTTAATGGCAGAGTGAATATTTCATCTAAAAATTAATGTTATCATACTCATCCCTACCTCACTGGCCTGGTTAAAATTCGTACAGCCCGGACGGGTAGTAACTATTAAGACGCGTTGAAAGAAAAAAAGTATAGTTCTTAGTAAGCTGAGGATTTTGAACACATTAATGTTTTTTTTTTTCTTTGATGATATTGATATTTCTTTGATGATATTGATATGTCAGCTTTACAATAACTATTGTATGATACATCTAATATACCTACTCTGTATTATGGTGCATATTATCGCATATTTAAGATGTTAGTGAATATTTTCACGAGTATGCATTTTAATTCATAAATACAGTATTTTATGATTACTTAAGATAACATTTCCTTGATTCACAATTTTTATTTTATCCATTTAGGAAAAGTCACACCCAATCTTCCCGAGACCATAGCATACCTCCTAACCCTCCCTTCACAATGTCCTACCCCTATCTTCACAATGCCCTACCCCTCCCTTCAAAATGTCCTACCCCTCTCTTCACAATGTCCTACCCCTCCCTTCACAATGCCCTACCCCGTCCCTTCACAATGTCCTACCCCTCTCTTCACAATGCCCTACCCCTATCTTGACAATGTCCTACCCCTATCTTGACAATGTCCTACCCCTATCTTGACAATGTCCCACCCCTCACTTCACAATGTCCTACCCATTCCATCACAATGCCATACCTCTCCCTTCACAATGACCTATCCCTCCCTTCACAATGCTCTACCCCTCCCTTCACAATGTCCGACCCCTCCCTTCACAATGCCCTACCCCTCCCTTCACAATGCCCTACCCCTCCCTTCACAATGCCCTACCCCTCCCTTCACAATGCTCTACCCCTCCCTTCACGATGTCCTACCCCTCTCTTCACAATGTCCTACCCCTCTCTTGACAATGTCCTACCCCTCCCTTGACAATATCCTACCCCTCTCTTCCCAAGGTCACGTCATTAATCGCACCACCACTACATGGTTGAACATACAAACATCAGGAGCGAGTGTGTGTTTCCTATTTACCTTTCTTTTTGCGTGTTTATTGATAATTAATTTTGATATATATTAGTTTTTGTCTCTCTTTAAGAGAATAAATTTGTGTTATTTACAAATATATAAATATTTTAAATTTCTAAGTGTATTTATGTAATCGTGTTGTGAATTACACCTTCAAATATGTCATAAAATAAAACGTTGAAAAGTGGGATCGTTTGAACAGTGGATTAAAGTGAACCCTACGCTTACAACTGATGGAAAAATAATATTTTGCAGAGTTTGTTCAAAACAGGTAAGTTTAATAGTAGTATTCTTGCTTCATAAAGACGCTAATTGTATATCCTCGTGGGGTGGCTGGGATTGATCTTTGTCAAGGTTACATTTCACGCAGACCTCATTACAATGAGAATAAATGCGTTGTTACCTGCTAAATTAACGTGGTTTACAAAATTATGTGAATCTACCAACCAGTGATTACGCCAGTAAATACAGTACATTAAATTAATTGTAATAATCTGTTACTAGAATTTGCTAACATTTGACTCGTAGGCTTATGTAGTAAGAGTTCAAGTAACAGCATAATATTCAAGGTAAAATGTTAAAAACAAAATCCAAGTTCAACACGTGCAGACAACTACTCATATCCATATTTTCCTGTTTTTCTTGCATATTGTATCTCCTAAGTTTTAAGTGCATAATTTCATGAATATTTTACAAGTTTTTAGTGCATATAAATCCGCGGCTAAGTTAAAAGAACAAACTTAACACCTGCTTCAGTGTTCACGTGGTCTAACGCGCTGTTCTCGTATAAAACTAGTCTGCCAATGACAGGGAGATACTTTCTAAACTAGGTTGGGTATAATGAGGGTGGTTTTTCAGATTTTTTTTTCACTCTCCCTACATGCAAATGCCTGTACACTTGTTTTAATATAACATTACTAATCCCTAAAATTATTAGCGTAATTATTACTTACCAGAATGATTAGTAAGACGCGATACTGATTTTTTATTATTATTTAGAACTGCGTCTTACTACCCATTCGGGTTATACGTTCATGTACTAATTACGCTAATAGTTTTAGGGATTAAAACGGTTAAATTTAGAGGACATTAACCCACATTTGCGTGAAGGGCGAGTGGAAAACCATTACATAAAAACCACCCCCAGTTCACCCGACCGAGATTCGAACCTCGAGCTCCCCGAACTCGGCAGTCTGAAAAAAGAAAGAATTAACCGAGTATTTTGTCATCAATATATGCTTCAAGAAATTAAATCAGTTTGAATAGGAATCTTAGGGAGCCGTGGCGTTAATTATCCTAGCTAATTTTTATTTTCATTTTCATTTTCAAGAGATAGTTAGCCCAATTCACATTATTTTGCTTAGCACCTCTTTTAACTAAACATCCGAGTTATATGATTATGCACTAACTACCCTAATGTGTTAAGGATAAAGAGGCTTAAATTTTGGGAGAGTTCAACTGATTTTGTATGGAGGGAGACGGTAAAAACATTTAGGAATAATGACCTTCAATACATCTGACCATGATTCAAACCACGATCTATTCATCATCAGCAGCAATCTAATATATTGCTAGAACGACGCTTTAGACCATGTGGACAACCGAAGCGGTTCTAAATTCACTTAATCTCCCGTAAGAGTAAATTAAAAATCGCACTCACAATTAATTTTACTCAAAACTGTCTAAAAAAAAAAATAGTCCTCCCCCTGAGTCGACCTTGTTTATCTGTGTTTGTGTACGTGGTTAAGAATAGAAGAGGCCGTCGGTTGAGTCGAATAAAGGGGGTAGGGGGGGGGGAGGTTGGCTCGGCTAATTAATCAGCCGGCAGCGAAGCCCGCCTAAGACGTCCCTGAGGGCGGTTCGGGGCGTCTTCTAGCGTGCGTCTCACGTGAATATCCTCCGCAGCGTTTGAACCTCAAACTGTAATCCCCCATACGACGCCACCAAGTTACTTCCTATCAGTGAGAGAGCGTTTGGCTCCACCATAGTAATTAAGGTCTTATGAGTTTGAAATATTGTACAGACGATTGGAGGAGGGGAACGAAGGAAACATATTAAATTACCTGTATGACAAACATAGCTAAATAGTGGCATTGCCGGGTTGTGTTTTGTCAGGGTAGGTAGAGCTACTTCCTAAAGGCAGCTAGAAAATCTACTAGATCTATTTTCACTTGGTGACATGGTGGTATAGGGGGTAAGGTGTTAGACTTCTGTGCTGCGGGTCTAGGGTTCAACCCTCGCTCTCAGCACATATTAATTTTGATTGCAAAACCCTTCATTCACCTCTGGCATACGTTTGTTAATCACAACTTGTGAATGTGTGGAATGACAGGCCTCCACCGTGGTTCTGGATCCCACGTTAAACTTTAGGTCCTCCATTTCATCTCACAATCACCCTACCATTACACATTAGCGTAAGTGCGTATAACCTAAACGGATAGTAAGATGCGGAGCTAATAATAATAATACATTCACTTATTCATTTGACTGTAGCTGTGAATTGTTCTAGTCTCTGGTAGAACATTCATTGATCAGGTATAAACAAACCTACATTCTAGCTTGAGGCATGTAGAGAGTGGTTAGTCAAATGAGGAGTGAATGGTTGAGAACATAATATGTAATATAATATATCATATAATATTTTGATCACTTTGAACCTAGGTACTTGATTGTGGAAATTTTTATTTACATAATTTAATAAATACTGCTTCGAGTATTTTGCTAACTCGCATAAAAATCTGGTAAAACTTAAGTAACGTTAATTATTTTAAACACACATTAATTATTTTAAATAAATAGAATCAAATAACTATTATAGAGTTAGATCGGTGGGACCAGGGATTAAACATCATAATATTATGGTCAAGTGTGTCGATGTCAGGGTTCGAACTCAAGTTGGATGAACAGAGGTTGTTTTTTTTTTTTTGTACAGTTTTAGCCAATTCTGCTTATCATGGAAACACATTACGCAGTGTCGGTGGAACTTTATTTGTGAAGGATGGTAGTGGGGGGTGGGGAGATCAAATAAAGGTTTTTAGGTAATCCCCTTCCTTTCTTGTTTGAATATTGGATGTCCTTAAAAGTTATTTTCAGTAGTATTTATCTTTAATTTTTTAAATTAGATCATGTTATAAGTGATCTTACCTTATAGAATGTGTTTGAAGTGATCCCATTTAGGAAATTTTTAAAAATTGTATAATTCTAGAAACTCCCTGTAGTAGTCTCTAACTGGCACATTTAAAAAATGAAACAGCCTTAGAAGTTATTTGCAGTTTAATGCAATACTTTAATCCCAATTTCTAGAATATTAGAAGGTGGGACGTACATTTAAAGGAATGCCCAATTTATTCCCTAGTTTTGCTGTCACTAATTTGGAGTGGCCCTTCTCCCAATATTAGAAAGTTATACTCTTTTAAAAGATATTTATAGTAATCCTTCCTCCGATTATTTTGAAATGTTGATGCTCCTAAAAGCTATTTAGAGTAAGTAGGCCTTCTCTTGGATATTTTTGAAATTTGGTTGCCTTTTAAAAATATGTTAAATAGTCTTCACCCAGATAACTTTTTGATTTAAATTTCCTGAAATCTAGTTAAATATCTTCCCCCATATCTTAAAAAAAAAATTGTGTGCTTCTAGAATCTTTCTAAATCCGATCTGAAGATTTTGATTAAGGCAATACTCTCGTAGTAGACTAGACTGCCAATGACGAGGAGATTGAGGTTTGAACCCCGGTGAGGTGTACTGAGGGAATGTGTTTTTCAGTTTCCCTCCTTGCAAATGCTGATACACTCCATATAAATACAGCCTTCCCCTGACCTAAACCACTAGCGTAGTTAGTAAATAAGCGTATGAACTGAACGGATAGTAAGACGTGATGCCCAAAAAATAAAAATCTTTCTGCTTGCTTCTAGTTCTACGGTGCATGATGCGCTTACAAATGCGCATTAATTTGAGGTGGGGTTGGTGGGAGGGGGGGGGGTTGTTTGAGATTTGATTGGTTCTCCCGTGCCGAGGGCCTTAGGCAGAGCGGATGAATTAGAAATGAGTTGAATAACAGTTCACGCCGATGAGGCGGGAATCTTGTGTTTCACTTAGAGCTAGTCACGTGACCACGTTTCTGTGAGTGCCTGTCAGTTGGCCTAAAGTCATTTGGCCCAAAGTGTGTGCCAATGACTTAAGGTCAGGCCAAATGATTGCTAGGCTAAATCACTTTGAGGCCAAATGGCTTCTAGGTCAAACGAATCCTAGGCCAAGTGTCTTTCGGTCTAAATTTACAGGCCAACTTATTTTAGGCCACGTTTCTGTTCTGCAATTGCTTATTGGTGGACGTATGAATCCACATTAAGTCCCGATTATCTGAAGTTGTTAATATTTCAATTAAAATATAGTTCCTTTCAAGGAAATAAAAATCTGTTAAATTCTATTTGATCTTTTTTTTTTGGGGG
>CABFOV010002322.1:59754-73612 GCA_902141375.1 Timema poppense | reverse complement strand
TTATTATTAGCACCGCGTCTTACTACCCGTTCGGGTTATACGCACTTACGCTAATGTGTAATGGCAGGGTGATTGTGAGATGAAATGAAGGACCTACAGTTTAACGTGGAATCCGAACCACGGTGGAGACCTGGCATTCCTCACATTCACAAGATGTCTTGTCAGAGGTGAAGGAAGGGTTTGGTAATCAGATACATCTTTGCCGGGACCTGGGATTGAACCCCGGCCGCCAGCATAGAAGTCTGACACCTTACCCCTAGACCACCAGGTCACCGACTATACTAAAATTCTTATCTATATTTTTATGAATATAATTCTTAGCCTCACATATATAATCATGTATGTACATATGTGTGTATACAGGAGGTTAGGAAGAATATTAATAATATATGCGTGATAATGATGTTGGAAATACATATATATATATATTTTTTTAATGATTTTGGTAACATTGTACGTGGTTAGAAATAATAATAATATTTACGAAATCAAGTAATAAATATTTTCTCATATGGGATAGAATGTTTTAGGTGTGTGCGAAGCTTCGAATCGGTCTCGAGACTTCGAAACAAATGTCAACTTCGACTTCGCTTCGAAAAAAATTCCTGCCTCGAAGCTTTGTAAATTAAAATATTGACAGCTAAAATAGTGGATTTATGGTCAATAATTGCCACTTATATATAATATAAAACAAAATTTATTTGGAAAAACTCCTAAGTAATTGAATTGTAATTTTTAATGTAACCTGATTTATTAGATTAAAATTAAATATTGGTAACAAAAAGCACAATAAAACATTTTCTGAATAATTTCAGTACATAAGGTAGTCTATAATAAATAACAATATAGTATATTTTTCTAGTGTAAAAAAAACTAACAAAAATATATTCTAACTTCGTTCCGGTTTTGACAATATTTCATATATTCGATTCGAGTTCGCTTCGAATTGAAAAAGTGGACCTCGCACGCCCCTAGAATGTTTTACTTGTCTAAATTCAGCGGTAGTAAATTAATTTATTGTTCAAGTGGTCAAAGAAACGTCAGAACGACTGGTAAATAAAATTAATTATATACAATATTAATAATCAAATATCTTTAATTCCAATGACCAGATATAAAAAAACACACTCATTTAAACATAAACATAAAAAACTAAATTATATATTTTATAAATTTACATTTTAATCGAAGCCTGGACTTAAACCTTTTACGCCTGGGACTAACATATTCCTCTAAATAAAAGTCCAAGGAGTTCAAGTCCAAAGGGTGTGAACTCTGCGACCAATCCAACGGGGAAAGTGGTTGTCCAACCAACCTTGCACTGCTGTGGCGGGGTACCATCTTGCATTGAAACAGGCAGGCCGGTCGCCAAGGACATCCAATTTCAGTTTCAGACAGTTGCTTAACATCTGCAAAAATACTTTGCCAGTCACAGTTGCAAGTGCTGAAGAAATGGTCACACCAGACCATGATGGGCCTGGATTAATGTTGTTTGTTGGAAGAGTACCAATGTGGGTTTTCTTGGGACCCAGGATATGTTTATTCACTTCGCCATTGACGTAGAAATTTGCTTCATCAGAGGATAAAAAATGTTTGATAGTAAATTTTCCTCCTTGTCCAGGAACTGTTGACACCATTTCCATCCTGCGGTCGGGGTCAACTTCTGTCATGTGGTGCGGGATTTACATCTTATATAGGTGGGATTTATCCTTATTCATGATGTATTGAATGGTAGACCATGTAATACCAAGTTCCAAGATGGTTTCGTCGGGCCGAATTCTTTGGACTGGTAATGAACTGGGAAATCATCCCTTCCCGGACCTCTTCGGATACTCGGCACCGTTCTAAACGCATATATTATTATTATTATTAGCACCGCGTCTTACTACCCGTTCGGGTTATACGCACTTTACGCTAATGTGTAATGGTAGGGTGATTGTGAGATGAAATGGAGGACTTACAGTTTAACGTGGAATCCGAACCACAGTGGAGGTCTGGCATTCCCCACATTCACAAGATGTGATTAATACACGACTTGTCAGAGGTGAAGGAAGGGTTTGGTAATCAGATAAATCTGTGCCGGGACCGAGGATAGAAGCCCGGCTGCCAGCACAGAAGTCTGACACCTTACCCCTAGACCACCAGGTCACCTAAACGCATATAAAATCCGCGACAAGAGCTGTATGCTTGAATTTCTACAGCAATCTATCGACAGCGATATCCATCTGTGAGAACCTTTCACGCTCGTACGACAGGATGATTTCCACACGTTCCTCTTGGGAGAGCAGCGTTCACTGAAACAAGGAACATTACTCATTAAGATGAGATCAAAGGGGACGTGAGAAAAGGTAATTGATTTTGCAATTTTTATAGCAAAATATTTCTTTGTCAAAAAATAAATAAAATCTTGCTCCAGTAGCAACGCTTATTTTTATCTTCAAGTGCTGATATCAACAGTTGTTAAATATCTGTCAAGGATGTCCTGGAATTAAATAGTAACCTTACCATCTAATATCGTTATACTCTTTTGACATATATTTAAAAACTGTTGTTAAGAAACTTAAACTTAAACTTAACTTTACTACTGGAGCAATATTTTATTTATCTTGGCCAAACAAAATTTTATAATAATAACGGCAAAAACACTGACATTTTCTCGCGTCCCCTTTGAACTTGCGTTAATCATAATCCCTATAGATAGGGATCTTTTGGCCACCATGTAGTTTAGTATCCTACACATAGTGATCTCGACAGTTATTGAATATCTGTCATGGATATCATGGTATGTGATCAGGACTTTTTATAGGGAGGCTTGTTCCCCCCCCCCCCTCCTTCTAGATCTGAGTGGGCTGTGTATTAGTTCGAATTTGTGTAATATATATCTTTTGAAGCTCCCATGAGAGCCCTACGCCAGCTGGTGTGGGACGCACATGGTGTTTTTTTTTATAACCACAAACTGTTCAGGCTATACGCATATGTACTAATTAGCTTACGATAGTGAGTTAAGGATGAGGAAGGTTGAATCAAGAGGAAGTGTACCCACATTTGCATAGAGAGAGAGAGAGTGGAAAATTATTTTTGAAAAACACTCTTAGTAGACCCAATCAGGATTCAAACCCTGATCTCCATTTCACTAGTAATCTAGCCTAATATGAGAGTAACGCCCTAGACTATGTGGCCACCAAGGCAGCCCCTATTGATGTTATATATTATAGTTATTGTATTATATAAATTTAGGTTTACTTTGTTGAATAAACGTTATATATATCATCGGCCCGCTTCGGTGGCATAGTTAGCTAACGCGCTAGTCGTGTTGAGCTCGAATGCTGATTACGGGGAGATCGAGGTTCGAATCTCGGTCGGGTGAACTGTTTTTTTTTCTTTTCTAAATGGTTTTACACCCTCCCTCCACGCAAATGCGGGGTTACTCCCTTTAGTTCAACCTTCACAATTTCTAATCCATTAGCGTATTTAGTATTTAAAGTGTAAAACCCGAACGGGTAGTAAGACGTGGTGCTAAATAATAATAAATAATAAACTATATATCATTTCTTCATTTTAAAAGGGTATGTACAAATACCACTATACTCATGAAAAATATTTTAAAATACTGTTGAGATTACTATGTGTAGAAAATTGGACTAAATGTATCTATAGAAACAAAATTTTATTTATTTTGGCTGGAAGGGAATTTTATTATTAAAATTTCAAAAATATTGGTCGTATCACGAAATCCCTGCCTTAATCGCGTGATAGACCTGACTGCCGTTGATGAGAGAATAAGAGTTACCACGACGATCAGATGTCCTGAGGGCATTTCTTCCTATATTTTTTTTAAGCTCTCATCACGCAAATATGTGATAATTTCTACAAAAGTATACCTTCATCATCCCTATATTATTAATGTAAACAGGTTACCTTGGTCTAGGGGTAAGGTGTCAGACTTCTATGCTGGCGGCCGGGGTTCAATCCTCGGTCCCGGCAAAGATTTATCTGATTACCAAACCCTTCCTTCACCTCTGACAAGACATCTTGTGAATGTGAGGAATGCCAGGCCTCCACCGTGGTTCGGATTCCACGTTAAACTGCCGGTCCTTCATTTCATCTCACAATCACCCTACCATTACACATTAGCGTAAGTGCGTATAACCCGAACGGGCAGTAAGACGCGGTGCTAATAATAATAATAATAATTAATAATGTAAACATGTGAATGGGTTGCAATATTAGTACTAATCGGTTCACATAAAAACTAAAAAGTACTAATAAAATATAATAAAATTCTAATAAAAGGCTTAAATACAAACCCTAAGTAAGCATGTGGACACAATTATGATATTTGTTTATTCTATGTCACTAGGATCTTGAAAGCTCTTTGCTGAACTTACAAAAGTGTGCCGCCTATCCCAATCTCGAGCCAGTTCTATCCAGTCCACCTCACTACATACTATCTTTCTCATGTCCATTCTAAAGTCATCCTCCCATCTGTGTCTAGGTCTTCCCAATGGTCTCTTCCCAATAGGTGTACCAGTCGGTACCCTGAACAAGGTCCTAGAATCTCCCATTCGCGCTGTATGTCCTGCTCACCGTAATCTACGAGTCTTGTGTTAAATATAGTTTGTGTAACTCATCATTATGTAACTTCCTCCACTATCCATTAGCCTAATTGTTTTTTTTTAAATATATTCCTAAGCAGTTTATTTTCGAATACCTTAAATTTGTTTTCGTTATGTAAGTTAAGATACCACTTTTCACACCCATGAAGAACAACCAGCAAGATGATTGTTTTTGAATATTCAAAGTTTTACATTCCTTGAAAACCAATTATGATGCAAAGAAGAAAACGTCTACAATGTTCTAAGCTTGGGAACTTTCCAAGAAGTTCATAAAGTCACAGGTAAGTGGTGTATGATATGTTTTTTGACTGAGATCAACATGTTTTCAGATCATTAACCCCACGCAAGTCAGTAACACAGTTTCGAAAATCCATTAACTTCATTCTATGGTCAAATTATCAGGGATATTATATAAAATGTTACACTAGAACCAGAAAATGTATCTAAGTGGGTTTCCTGTAGTTATTTATATTACAATAGTGAATTTTCTTTTCATTTTAAAATATCTATTTTTCAATTTATTTATTTTTTTGCTAAGCATTGGTCGACAACCTACGAATCGAGGACTGTATCTGGCCTACTGACCCATTTTATCTGTCCCGCGAAATTATGTAACAAACAAACAAACAAACAATTGTTTTCAAAAAAATACTCTGATAACTAATTAATATAAGTTATGTATATAAGGTTAAAATACTTTTAAAAAGTCCACCAACATTATTTAGCCTCCGTACGGCCCCAAACATATGTAGGTGACTCTTGGTGTTAAATATGGCAAAACCTTTCACTCGTCTCACTCCCCTTGTCTTCTATAGTAGAATACTCAACACGCACCACAATGTGACGTCTGGTTCGAAATGTAATATAGGCCTAGGCCACAGACTTTCCTTCTCTGTGGCCTAGGCTTGATTTTGTTTGGGAACACCTTTTAGAAAATTCAAACATATTTATTTGCGGCCAACATTGATAGCATTTTACTAACTATGTTATTTGTAGTTTTTTTTAAAGTATTGTTAATATCTATAAAAAGTGACATGAATTTTTGTATGAATTTATTTTTAAAAATAATCTAGCTTTAGTAACTAAATTCTACTGACCTTTTTACCAAAATCAGCTTATATGAGCGACCCGTGGGGCGAAACGGACTCCTAATGATAAAGTTAGCTAATAAACACCTGTTTCAGTCGCTGAATAGTCTAAGTCGTCACTCTCGTGTTAAATGAGGAGATCGGGGTTAGAATTTCTGTTAGGTTTACTGAGGGTGGATTTTCTTAAATGGCTTCCAACTCTCCTTCCATGCGAATGCTTATTTCCTCTTTCCTAACCAATAAGAGAAGTTATCAAATATGCATATAATCTGAACAGGTAATAAGACACGATGATTTAAAGAACAACAACTCATAAACAGGGGACTTGGTTCGCATTCCAGAGGAATGGTTTCGATAACAGATGGATGGAGTGGAAATAGTATTCAGTTTAGGGATTTTTCATTATTTTTCTATACACATTCTGGTTAGTTTATTATTTATTAACTTGTTCCCTTTTATACCGTTAGATTGGGCTATTAATAACCCTAAGCTAACCCATAAACTTCTAGTGTTTGCCATATTTACAAAGATTCGAAAATTGATTCGTAAAATAGTGGACTGTACCCATTTATATTATAAATATTTAAGTATATAACGTTAATAGATATATATTTATACCAGTGGGCACGCTGATAAATGTTAAGTCTGGTCTAATCTAGTTTTCTGGTGGCAATTAGATCGAGGTTAGAATCCCATCTAAGTTTTCTGAAGGCGTTTTCCTAAATGATTTCCCCTCCTTTCTCTATGCAAATATGGTTACACTTCCTTTCAATTCCAACTTAGCCTACTAATCGTTACTCTATTACATAACTATAATGCGTATAGTCTGGTTGGGTAGTAAAACATTGTGGGTGGAAAGATATTGATCATTTTTTTATTGGCTTACACTACAACAAATTAATAAAATAAACCGAGTAAGCTACACTATTCTAAAATTATAAACAATTTAAAATCTTTTAAAAGGGCCCATTTTATAAATACGACCTAGACTTAAATATTTACTATTTATTTTATTAATAATGTGTTTGTTTACAAAACATGTGCATTATTTATTTCAATATTTTCTAATGATTTATTTATTTAAAAAACCATTTAATTTTTGTTCTCACATTATTAAATTATATCTAGCCTTTAAAAATATTTATCATTTAGCCTTAGGTAACATAACATTTCCCTTAAAAGGGGTCTCAAAAAGTACCATATCCTTTCTCTCTTAGCAATAAATCCTTTCCAACGTCTCCGACTGCCTTCAACACAAGATCTCAATTAATTTCTTTCCCCAAATGCCAACATTTTTTTTTTCATATCCACTTCTCCCTCGGTATCCGTTTCCTGCAACACAGTGCTACTACTAGTTATTGGAGACACTAGAGAAAATAAAGAAAATACCAAGAGGGAGAAAGAAGAAAAATAATATTTGAGGTAAAATGGAAGGAATCAGAAAGGCTTGGCCTTAATTGCAGCTGTCAGCAACCAAGATAGCAAAATGATACTCTATTTTAAGGTTGGCCAACTTTCTGTAGTCTCGACAGTATTTAAGACTTCTTTCTCCTTGGAATTATTTGTTTGGATTTGTGAAAATGATTTACATGTAGTAAAAAAAATTATTTGGAGCGTATAATCTAATAATATTACCTCCCAATACTACATGTTCAGTTTATACAACTGTATGATAATTATTCTAATGGGGTAGAAATTAGGAAAGAAGAATTTCTTAGGTAATCTACCCGCATTAGTACGAAATGAGAGTGGGAGACCATTTAGGAAAAAAACATCCTCAGTAGACCCGACAGGGATTCGATACCCTAACTCCCCGTATTCAGCAGGTCAGTCTAACACTAGAGTGATGCCTTATACAATTCGACCTCTTAATCGAGTCTTAGAACGTATTGATCATGTAAAAACAAAATGTATTTGGAAATGATATAGTGATTAAAACACACACATCTCTAAGTTATATATATGTGTGAGTGATTTTATTGATAGAAAATATTTAATATTATTTTTGAATAACATATTTTTTATTGAAAACACACACATAAATGTGTTGTAATTATTATATTATTTCCAAATTAAATATGTATATATAAGCTTATTTAACTGTTTATTAACTAATAATATGTGTTAGGTATTAATTAATTCTCTAAGCTAGCTTATTAGTTAATTAATATATGAAAAAATGCCTAGGGAAGTATATAACTATATTAAAACACACACACACATATGTATAAATATTTACTATAAAGTTTGTATATGTGTGTTTTAATGACTATAATTTCCAAAAGCATTATTTTTAGTACATATTTGATCAATAAGTTGGATAATAAGAGCTAATTAATTAATATATAACTATATACATAATTTAAATAAACTATCAATAATTCAAAAGTTTCCATCACTAGTTTATCTGTATTTTCATTTGAGAATTTTGGCTTCAATTCCTAGCAGAGCCAAACATCCACTAATCATGATTCGATTATGGTTTATGGTTTATTTACTAAAGTGAGCTAATAACAGACACGGAAATGAACACACAAATTTACGCATCATCCGCTTCTGTTGTTTACAGTGATGAGGTTAGGGTTCAAATCCATGGCGGATATAATGAGAGTGGTTTTCCACTCTCCCTCCCCACCCCCGCGTAGATGTGGGTCAATTTATTCTAAATTATATCTTTATTATCCCTTAATCCATTAGTCTAAATATGTATAAATCCCAGAGGAATAATAATAAATCGCAGCACATACATAGATCACACCATAATATATCTTGAATTAGATGAGCAAGTGGTCCAAGGCCTCAGTTTCCTTTTGTTTGATTTATTGGTAATGGGGAGGTCGGGGTTTAAATCATGGTAAACCATACTCTGCCTCCTCTCCCCCCTAATTTATTCTCACCCACACTTCACACACCCAAATTCGGGTAAATTTCGTCTAAATTCTAATTTACCATTCTTACCTAATTTCTTAGGCATAGAAATAGGTGGTTTAGAATAAATGAATCAGCATTTATCTGGGAAAAGTACTGGAAAACTATTGTGAAAATATTATACCCTTAAATCTCACTATACCAATAAAATATAATTCTAATCTCGATTAATTTTATAGATTTGACTAGCTACGTTTACTAGTAGTTCTATGAACAGTAGACTTCGATCTCTTCATTCTATTATATTTTCTTCAATCCTACATCAATCATTCGATTTAAAGTTGAAATATCTCCTTTAATTTATTTTTGGATTTGAATTTAATAATTGTCCTTGATTGTCAAGTTATATAGAGAAAAAAAGAAATAGGTTACTATATTCAAAAATATATTATAATACATAATAGACGTTGTATGTGTGGTTTAATGCGTCATTTTCACAATATATCACACATCAAACAGAAAAGTGTCACAGCTGAAAAATTAGCGATTTTATTAACACCGCTGGAAGATGCATTTCACAACGTTGTAAAATGATACAATTAAATTTCTAATAATAATTTTTGGAGGGCAGTTGTGTCACTATTTTGTTTGACAGGTTTTAATTTTTGATTCATTGAAATAGTGCTACTTCTGAGTGCTGCAATTTTTGAGTTGTTACATTTTATATATAATGTGCGATATGTCACTAAAAAAAAAGTACCAGATATTAAATCAATCACTTAGAATGTTTAAATAAGGTCTTTTAAAATGATTTACTATACAAAACACTTTTGAGTGACCGCAATATTTAAAAGAATAACCAGATTAAAAAATTATACTAAAACCTCGTTCAGCCTATATTCAAAGCATGTCCCTGCCGAATTTCGCTAAAATTGGTCCACGCCTTTGAATGTTATCACCAAGCAAACATTGATACAGAGGGACGAAATGTCAAATGGTAAAGCTAAAACAGGAACTCGCCACTATTGACCAATAATATTGGCTTCCAAAAATCAAAATAGCTCATAAATGGCTTTGATTAAACAAAACATGATCCTAAACAATGGTGCACTTTATCCTACTGTGTATTTTTATAAGCAAGATAAACAATTATTTGGAAAAGTTTATTTTTTATTTTACAAAAGACAAAAGAAAAAGAAGAATTTAATGTTTCATGTGAAAATGTGAAAAAAAGGAGATATGACATTATAGGAAAATATAATAAAGAATAAAATGGGGTAAAAAATGAATTATTACAAAGAGCCGTTTGCTGAATATTCGTAGAAGAATGTTATAAATCAGTGAGACCTCATATAAAGGTTTTAAAGGTGAAACTTCCTTTTAGGAATGCGAAACATTTTTTATCAAGCAAGTAAAAAAAAAATTGTTTAGAAAATATTTTTAGACTATTGCATTAATTAGAACATATTCATTTTAGCAATGCATAAAAAACAAGAAACATTCTACATTCGTTTATTACTAAACATTATTTGTGGGACCAAACTTTAACATACTGATATGTTTTATTGTATATTTAAGAGTTAATTTGGTTTTGGTTCAATCTTATTGTTTTATTATTAATTGGTTCAAAACTACACTTATGGTAAAGAAAGCTGATGCGTGCACAATTTAATTTTTCATTAATTACGATGCTTAGAATATGGAAATAATCTTTAGTTTAAAGATGTAGTCATATCTAACATTTCCACTATAGACTTTCTTAAATCACGGGTGAGCACGAGAATAGTCCTGCAGTAAAGGGTTCTGGGTTCGATTGCCGTGTACAGATGTCATTTTCCAAATTCACGAGTTCTCAAGTTTATATATTTATTTATAACCACGTATTACTACCCGTTCGGCTACACGCCTAAGTACTAATTACGCTATCTGGTTAGGAATTGGGAAGGTGGAATATAGGAGAAGTGATCTCACGTGGAGTAAGAGTGGAAAACCATCTAGGAAAAAACCACCTCCAGTTCACCTGAGCGAGATTCGAACCTTGAACTCCCCATCTTCAGCGGTCTAGCTCAACACGAAACTACCACGTTAGCTAACTACGCCACCTAGGCGGGTCTCAAGTTAATACATTTTCTAAAGTAGTTTCCTAACTTTTGTGTGTATTTTCACACCTTCCAGAAGACCAAATTTTTTTATAATTTTTTTATTAAATAAAAAATAGAAATAATTTAATTCACTCTCATTTAATCCATTCTTATGAAATAACTGACAAAACGATACTTTTCTTTTTTTACAAAATCCCAACCTTCCAAGTGCTTATCATTTGAACGTTAGGTTTTGTTAGGTTGGTTAGTATTAAAATCAACCGGCCGTAGACAGATATAAAAGTCAAGACAAATGTTATAATCCATCACTCTAAAGGGCAAGTTTAACAAGGATCCTACCAATTTTGGTGGGCAAATGTACTAGACCAGAAACTCGTCTAGTCTGTCTACACGGATCCAAGCCTAGTGTAATGAGGGTGGATTTTACTAAATGTTTGTCTAATCTTGCTTCAAGGTAATACGGGTACATTTGATCATCTCCATCTCATAGTCGTAGTTTGATATNATAATAAACTATAGTTTGTGCGGTTGTATACTACTATTCATTTCTTCTAATTATTATTATTATTATTATTACTAGCACCACGTCTTACTCCCCGTTCGGGTTAAACGCACTTACGCTAATGTGTAATGGTAGGGTGATTGTGAGATGAAATGGAGGACCTACAGTTTAACGTGGAGAATCCGAACCACGATGGAGGCATGGCATTCCCCACCACACAAAATAAATCACAGAAACCTATTTAATGAGGAAATTTTCAATATTTAACAATACAGCAGTATGTTAAGAAAAAAAAAAAAATCTAAATTAGATTCAAACTCTGGTCATATTCATTGAGGTACTTTGATAAGATGCGAGTGTACTCACTCGAATGAGTCAACTCGGTCTAAATGGACTCAGATCGGTGCTATGTTGATAAAGTTATTGTACTCGCGTGGTTTAAGTTTGAATAAAATTGATGGAAGTTGTTATACTGGTGTATTTATTGCAGTTGTAAAAATACATTTCGCCAGGAAGCGATCAGCATTTGAGATTTATAGACTTCATCTATAAACATTTCAAACTTCATTGATTTTATAAACTTATTATTTAAGAATTGGTAGGCCCTAATCCTATAATTTACTTTAATTACATACTTAATTTAAGAACTACTAAAACCGAAAATATTCATCAATCAAATTAATCAAATTGAGACGGTATTCTTATCATTTTTATTATTATTATTATTATTATAAGTATAAATATTAGGATTCCTAATACAATTAATTAGGTGATTACCCGCCTCGGTGGCGTAGTTGGCTAACGCGCTTGTCATGTTGAGCTCAACTGCTGAGGACGGGGAGATCGAGGCTCGAAACTAGGTCGAGTAAACTGGGGGTGGTTTTTCTCTAAATGGTTTTTCACTCTCCCTCCACGCAAATGCGGGTTCACTTCCTCTAATTCAACCTTCCCAATTCCTAATCCATTTAGAATAATTAGTACTTAAAGCGTATAACCCGAACGGGTAGTAAGACTTGGTGCTAAATATTATTATTATTAATTAGGTGATTATTTCTCTGCCCTCTTTTTAATCGCCGCCATTTTATTTTCACTGCCTCTAGGTATCCGGTCAGGACATGCGTATACAGTAATTACGCTAGTGGAACAAGGATGAGGAAGGTATAATTTGAGAAGAAACGTACCCATATATGCTTGTCGAGAGTTTGGGAAACCAATTTGTGAAGCGAAAAACATCCCCACTACACCCAAATATGATTTTAGCCCTGCTTTTCCTGTCACCGGCAGTCTAATCTATTGCGAAATTGATGCCTTAGTCCATGAGGCCACAGAAGCTGGTTAAGAGGGTTTTATCCATATTTAATTACCACTCGCAACTATAAAAGAGAGAATACAATTAACCTACTTGAACTGTAAAAGCTTACTAGAAAGAAGAAACACCCAAGCTCATTTACGTGTAGTATGTATTTACACAATAAACATTCAAATGGCGTGCGCACATAACTCTGTGGGTTTGACCAAGGCCACACTAGATATACAAGCTTCAAGGCTCCTCCAACACTCCTACGTCACTCGACGCTAGTGATGGGCATAATCGAATGATTTTAAGAATCGGATAATCATTCGCTTCTTTGAAAAATAATCGAATGAATCGAAAGAAACATTCGAATGATTTTGAGAAGTAGTAAAGAGTCGGTATTAATCGGATGTTTGCTACTTCTAAAAGTAGTTACTAGTTTCTCGTTTTGCTTTGTGCTACTATTCTCTTCACCCTGCTGTCGGATCTCCCAACACGCATTCCTTTGCGTTTGCAGCTTATCAACATTTTTCTATTATTGTATTTACAGTAGCTCCATGACTTCTCTGGTGCTGACTGACAGCTCACAGCTGACTTCTGACAGTAAACATTTAGGTATATACCTATGGTTCGGCGTAGGGATACATAATTTGGTCTGGTAACTTTTCAAAGCTTTTAGCTGTCAGCTGTCAGTCAGCACCAAAGAAGCCATAGGGCTACTGTTGTTCCTTGTGCCAGTGTCAAAGACCAAAGTATAGCCACAGCAAAATACTATACAGAGAATGAGTGAAAGCACTAGTCACATAAGTAGCTGGCAATTAATATAAATACTTTTGCGTACAATTAATAGTAAAATAAATAACATAGTTTCCCTTTGTGTCTAAAAGAGTTGAAATAATTTACCCTTTAATATTCCCTAAACAGAACAAAATTATATAAGCTTATAATAATTCTATTTATATCGGGTAAGTGATCAAATACTTTCGATTTGAATAAGTGAATCATTTATATGCCTGCTTCACTTATAATCAAACACACAATTACTATTCAACAAACGACGACGTAAGTTTGCTGGATAATGATATTTTGTGTTATAAGAATGTAAAATTATTTCAGTGAATAAAATTATAATACGATCTGAATATTACGACCGGGCAATGTTTTATTAAATACATAAAAAAAATATGATTGTCTACTTAATAAATATGCCAACGTTAAAAAAAATTATCTTTCAAACCGTTCGTGTTAAATACGTTTAGTTAGGAAGATAAAATTTAAAGGAAATGAAAAAGAACAATCTATGTAGTAATGTAGCAAAATCAACCCCCACAATAACCCTCGCATCTTAGAAACATTTTGAGGGAAAAAAAAAAAAAAAAAAAAAAAAA
>CABFOV010002322.1:34782-56621 GCA_902141375.1 Timema poppense | reverse complement strand
GACACTAACTGAAGTTATGCTTTGTAATATTGTTTTAATGTGACCTTCAGACACTAGCTGAAGTTATGCTTTGTAATATTGTTTTAATGTGACCTTCAGACACTAGATGAAGCTATGCCTTGTAATATTGTTTTTATGTGACTCTCTGACACTAGATGAAGTTATGCCTTATAATATTGTTTTTATGTGACTCTCTGACACTAGATGAAGTTATGCTTTGTAATATTGTCTTTACGTGACCTTCAGACACTAGATGAAGTTATGCTTTGTAATATTGTTTTTATGTGACCTTATGACACTAGATGAAGTTATGCTTTGTAATATTGTTTTTATGTGACTCTCTGACACTAGATGAAGTTATGCTCTATAATTATGTTTTTATGTCCTTCTGACAGGTTTGATTTTTAGTCTGAATGACTAATTATGTTGTATGTCCTTCAACATGTTTTATTTAGCCAAATAAACCAATTGGTTAACACCTATCGTCAGATAGTCTGGCTATATTTTTCTTATGTCCATTTGACATAGTTTATATACGGGGGCTTTAAGCTCTATATATAAGGAGGACCAGGTGGTCAAGTTTTTCTAATCCATATATTTATTTAACTATACTGAGTGCTTATGGCACAGTAAAGTTTCGTAACTCCCTAGACGGCATGTTCACATGTTTCATATTTGTATGGCTACAAGCAGTTGGTCTACACCTTTTGTCTAGGACCTAGTTAGGTCAGTGTCACTTTACATTCTTTTTGACACATTTTCTGTGTTACTATTTATGGTGCGCAAATTGTGGAACACGGCTAGTTTCATATAGTGGCCCGCACAGATAGTATTTCCTTTCGCCCCTTGTTGGCACCTCGTTTGGCTATGTATTTAATGTTAGATTGTGCTAGGTTTGTTGCATACCCCAGGGTATGAGTAATTGTTTATATGTACTATTGAATGCTCCGGCAGTACCCACCGGGAAAAGACCGGCCATAGTACTACATAGTGTTGACACCTGACTGTTAGCCAACTGTATGTATATAATAGCTCGCCCATTTATTGTTCATTATTTAGAGTATCTATGGGACTCTTCTTTAATTTAACACAAACTAGCTAGCTTGACCAATATTTAACCTAGTAACTCTAGAACAATAGGATTTACAGTAGTGTTATTTATTATTTAGTATTTCACTATGTTTTCTTTTTATACCCTTCTGGCTGTAGTCTGGCGCAAGTCTGACTACCTTTGTGCTTTTTCTACTTAACTCCCCTTTTAACCGTTACTGTGTTGTTTCAGACACTTATTCTCCCGAGTTACGACAAGGTCCTATATTTCTGGAGATGTTAAAACCTACCATGTGTCCAATCTACAGGTGTTGTTTTGCTTTTTGCTTTGAAAATATACTTGATACTCCGAAATGATATTTCTAACACTATACAAAAATTATACTGTACTGTACCAGAAATTTAACTTTAAATCTTGTTCTTCTACTGTAAACCATTATCTCATTTTATTTTTTGTTATAATAAATTTATTTCTGTTACCAAAGTATTATTCTATGTTTCAGCAACATGACCCCCCTTATTTCCTTGTCATGTATTTACCTTGTACTAGTAATCGTTACCTCCTCTAAATATTAGAAAGGGAATCAACGATTCAAGAAACGCATCCGCGCGGGTCAGAAGGACCTATAGCTTAAAGGGGGATCCGAACCATGGTGGGGGCCTGGCATTCCCCACATTCACAAGTTGTGATTAATACATGTGTTGTCAGGGGTGAGGGAAGGGTTTGGTAATCAGATAGATCTGTGCCAGTCCCGAGGATACAAGCCTATAATAATTCATAATACTGACCACAAAAGCTATCTGATGGGAATTTTAATTAATTTGATTTAGAAATATACTGTGTAGCCTTATTAAGGTTAAATATTTATAGCCAGACATATTTTACGGTTCAAATAAAAACATTTGAAATTTATTTTTATTTTTTTAAGCTCAATCAGGGGAAAAATGTTTACTTTTTTAAGTTAGCCTAGCATGTCAACTGGTTAGAAAAATAAGGGTAGGAGAAAATTCAATGCATATAGCTACACTTATAGAGAAATTTAAACTATTAAAGATGCCCACAGTGTAAAAAAAAATATGTTTAAATAATGGATTTAATAAATCAAAAGTTAATTGATGTTTTAACAAATATTTTAACTAAGGTCAATTCCTAACACTTGTATTGTTTAGATATCGGTGAGAACATTGGAACAGGGGCGAATGAGGGGTTGTGATAGAGGCTGCATACTGTTGTTGGGGGTTGGACCTGCCTTGGTGGCTTAGTTGGCTAACGCGCTAGATTCGTGTTGAGCTAGACTGTCGAGGACGGAGAGATCGATGTTCGAATCTTGGCCGGGTGAACTGGGGGTGGATTTTCCTAAATGGCTCTCTACTTTACCTCTACACAAATGGGGGGTTCAGTTAATCTAAATCTTAATCTAAATTCAAACTCCCCGATTCCTAATTAATTAGCGTAATTAGTACTTAAGCGTATAACCCAAACGGTTAGTAATACGCGGTGCTAAATAAAATAAATAAATAAAAATATATTGTTTTGGGAAGAATTACTCTGGTTTATGCCAGATGAAGAATTTTATATTAAAAAATCAGTATTTAAAAAACTTGGATAGCTATGTACTCTTGTCTTAGTTTATTTAAGAAAAACACTTGTCACAAATCGTAAAGATTTTCCCGTTGTGAAAACTAGCTCAACCATTAGAGAATTGTGCTTCCTCTCCTTTTATTCTCATAGGTTTTTCTCCTCTTCCTATTGAAAGAAGGGAAGTCATTACTTTTTGACAACTGTGAAGGTGGTAATGGAAAATTGAAAACGCGAGGAAGCTAGAATGAAGAGATTCGCGTAAGGGGTTGGGGGGAGAGGTTTTTGGAAAAGTTTACTGGGGTGAAGAAAATGGTGGAAGAGGAGGGAGTTATAAAACAATATGTCCCCTACTCCTCCCCTCATCCAACACGTCAACGATTTTATGTTGCATTTGAAAAATAAAGAAAGACTAATAATTCTTCTCTGATCTTGTGAAATATATTATTTTACTTCTATTTTAAGAATGTTTTAAGATATAATCGTGTTTAGCGGAATCAATATCGTGTTAATTATTGTAACTTATAAATTTATATCTTAGATACGCATATTGATGGTACTTAAACTAATATGTCAGTATCGTTTAACCTGGTTTGCCGAAGATGGGGAGTTAGTGGTTCAAACCCTGATATAATGTACTGAAAAATAGTAGCATAACGATCAGATCTTTGGTTCTTAATCTTTTTTGGGTCAATTACCCCTTTGAGAATCTGACAAGACCATGGACCCTGACCCCTTGAAAAAAAAAGAGCTTAAATACACTCACAAAATTTTGCATACAATTTACCTGATTTCAGTGGAAATTTACATTAATACGAACATAATATAAAAACAAACTTTATAGCGAATTGTGTCTATGTCTTTTCATTTTAAGACAAAGATTAGTGGTCATTTTCTGAAAAGAAATTGAAAAAAATCCAAATTGTATAGTTTCAAAGTGAACTTTAATTCTGTACAAAAATAAAAGTCAAAGATAAAAGTGCTGAAGGTAGAATTTTGTAATTTTTTTCCAAATGCAAACTAGTCTCTACCCTGATTTTGGTAGGAAGAACAATTTATAAAATTCAAACATATTAATGTGAGGTGATAACATTTTACTCTATTATTCGTGCTATTTTATAGGTATTAATAATATATATAAAGTGACAGCTGCAGATCACATGACTTGATGTATGAATTTATTAAAATTGTTGTATTATTGTTAGTAGCCAACAGATCATTCTTTTGATCACCGCCTCTTACAACCCATTCAGGTTGTACGGATATTTACTAATTACACTAAAGTGTTAGGAATTATTAAGGCTTTATTTATAGAAAATTCACCCACATTAGCGTGGAGGGAGAGTGGAAAACAATTTAGGAAAATAATTTGAAGCATTTAAAATATGTAAGAGTAATTGACTGTGTAATTACTAATATGTAAAAGCAAACATGCTGGAGACCAGGAAAGAGGAAGAGTTGGTTAGAGTTGTTTTGTAAAGCATTATTTGGCTTGTTAAGGTTATTTGTTAGGGCTAATTTACAAGATTTTCGAATGTACTTCTCGTATATTGTTGAAAAGTGCACATGAGATGAACTATTCAGAAAATTCTGATTCGAAATCTTACTCTTTTATTTTGTATTTGCGTCTCTAATAAAATAGGAATGGACAATTCCATAACATTGTAAAACAAAGAGTTATTTCCTTGAGATTCAAATTGTCTCTGAATATTGATTTGTAGAAGTATTTGGGAGTCATTGAATAGACGACCCTTTTGTAAAAAGGTCAATACAATATTATGTAATCCTTTGTGAATTTTTTCACACAATATGGAAGGGCAAACTAAAAATGCTTTGGTATATTTCCCCACCAAATTTTGTATTTATTTTTACGATACAAATAAATCATTTCATAAAATATAAATTAGCAAGTTGAAAGACAAGTTTCTGTTTACAAAACTACATTAATAAATATTCGACTCTTTACTTAACTATTATTGAAGAATAACCTTGAGCACGGGAATAATCATGGATAGCATAGTAGTAGATCATTTACGCACTAAGCCAAGGGTTCCGGCTTAGATCTCGTGTCCAGGTGTTTTTTTAAATTTACAAATATAGTATCAGATGTGGCTTTATCCACACTAAAGATGATTTCGATCTACCAAGCTTCGTTGTTACTCATGTACAATTAAATGTACAAGCGTATGACCTGCTTCAACAGCCGATTGGTCGAAGGCGTTACTCTCGAGTTAGACTAGCTTGTTAATGACGGGGAAATAGGGTTCAAATCCCGGTCGGGTGTAATGAGGGTGGTTTTAACTAAATCGGTGACCTGGCGGTCTAGGGGTAAGGTGTCAGACTTCTATGCTGGCGGCCGGGGTTCAATCTTCGGTCCCGGCAAATATTTATTGACAAGACATCTTGTGAATGTGGGGAATGCCAGGCCTCCACCGTGGTTCGGATTCAACGTTAAACTGTAGGTCCTTCATTTAATCTCACTTTCACCTTACCATTACACATTAGCGTAAGTGTGTATAACCCGAACGAGTAGTAAGACGCGGTGCTAATAATAATAATAATAATACTAACTAAATGGTATTCAGTAGAGGGAAAAGGACACAGTGCGCTCAGCCAGATGGCTGCCATTGACCTGTCATGACCTGTCAGGAATGGATACAAGATGGACACCATCCAAGATGGGGATCCCAACCTGCTTCACCTTACAGCCAAAGAGCGTCCACTCTAGCGCAATGACGCCCCCACACCCAACAACTCAAGTTCATGAAGGTAGATCCCCCCATCCACGACGCCTCAGTTCTAATTGCTTGTAAATTTATGCAATTTATGCGTTTTTTTCCTTTTGTTTTCCTATCACACCAGTGTTTTCGGTGGAGTGCCAATATCCATACAACCATTGAACTGTTTTGATGACCTAATTTCCTTGTCAGGTTATGCAAATCGGGTAGCATGGTCAGGAATTAGGCGTACAATGAACAACTGTATGAAAAGTACAAAATGTATTCGGTGCAATTCTTCAATCTTTTTGTTTTTAATTGATACAAAAAATGTAATAAAAACTTTAAATTTCCAGATTCGAGATGCACATATTCCTGCACCAGGGTTACTCATTTTAAAATGTCAGCCCTCTGCGTGCGCTCAATGTTCATAACTGACAAGACTCCTCATTTTATTGATATATATATTGCTACTAGTAAATATATGTCAATTCATTAAAATGCGATTGTGTTTGAACTATGCTAACCAGAGACTCAAGAAGCATGAATAGCGTCAGTAGCCTACGCATTAACTATTATTATTATTATTAGCACCGCGTCTTACTACCCGTTCGGGTTATACGCACTTACGCTAATGTGTAATGGTAGGGTGATTGTGATATGAAATGGAGGACCTACAGTTTAACGTGGAATCCGAACCACGGTGGAGGCCTGGCATTCCTCACATTTACAAGATGTCTTGTCAGAGGTGAAAGAAAGATTTGGTAATCAGATAAATCTTTGCTGGGACCGAGGATTGAAACCCGGCCGCCAGCATAGAAGTCTGACACCTTACCCCTAGACCGCCAGGTCACCCAACTAACATATCAAAGTTTGGTACTCTTGTGACAGGCTATTCTCTGTCGTACACTACACTCGGGACCCCTTGACCTTGCGCAGAGTCTAAGGGCCAGTTTCATAGTCAGACTTTCCTATGCGAGAACGGCTCCATTCCATTCTGGTTTAGGTAGGTGTCGTCTTGTACTTAGTGTAGCGCCGCACTTGAGGCGTACTAAATTTGACTATGAAAATGGCCCTAAGCCACATTCTTACTGTTCGTTGGATTTTAGGATATATATTTTCTACCCAAAAACCACATCCATAGCCAAATTTAAGGGTTTCAGCTTCCCCTTAATTATTATATTTACTTGAGCGACCAATTAGAGAGGAGCAGATCCTTCAAGTGGGGATCATTGGCGACTCTCCATTCTAATTGGGGTTTGATCAGCAATTAACTAGATTCAATATGACATGTGCACTCGTTAATTAATTACTTGGCCCTTTGACAATCTAGTTCATGATGACTTCATCAATTACTACCCTACACAACCTACAGTAGCTGTGTCTACGAGAGAGTAACTACAACTACTAATATACATAAGTATGTGTATTACATATATTTATATATACACTTGTATACAACAATATATACTTATATTTATATAATATATACTTATAAATAAGAATATATCTACTTATAAATAAGAATATATTTACTTATGTATATATATTACAGTAGACCCCTAGCTACTTTGGTGCTGAATGACAGCTCACAGCTGACTTCTGGTGGTCAACATTTAGGTATATATTTAATTTTGGCTGTCAAAAGTGACAGCTGCTAAACACATGTTTTTGCAGATCATCTGGTTCGGCGTAGGGATACGTAATTTGGTCTAGTAACTTTTTAAAGCTGTCAGTCAGCACCAAAGAAGCCATGGGGTTATTGTATATACTTTTGTATATAAGTATAGTGGCCTATACTAGTATTAGTTTATATAAGTATTATGCTTACATAAATTTATACCAGTATATATACTTATATATACTAATACATACATGCACTTGTATTCTTAAATATACTTTTATTGTCCATACTATATATATTAAATATACATGTATGCTTTTATACTTATATATACATATATACTTGTGTATGTATGTTCATATTAGTGTGAAAAAATGCGTATAGCGCAGATGGGCATTAAAACGCGATTCGAAAAATATATTTGCTTTATTTAGACTAACGAAAAAAGAGTAGATAAAGTAATATTCAGAGATACTACCCGGAACTATATGGAAATAGATAAACCATTTAGGAACAACCTTTCTTGGCGGAGATTAGAACCCAGGCCTCATTGTTAATGGCAAACCTGAAACCAGACTGTATGAGCTTTAAGTATAGTCCAATGCATGGGTTTCTCAGTATTTAAATAAATATCAATCTCCTCCTAAAAAAAAAAGCTTGTAACCGGCTAAAATGAATTTATCATAGTACCAGCTTTATTTAAAACCGTGTAACTCGGTATACGACTTGTTGCAGACTTCTTTTGTCATCGTGTCGCAAAAATATTCTAGTTATTGTCCCAACCATTGCGTGACCTTAGTAAAGTAGAAAGGGGGGGAGGAAGCTGATGTCCTTGGCTTGAATCCTGGGTTCCACTCTACCCCTTTATCCACCTCCCCCTCACACACACACACACCCACCCCTTTCCAGCCTTTAACGCCCTAAGCCCCGGAGACAATGTCGACCCGGTAATCTTTACGATTCTCCAGGCCATAAACAGGGTCGTCACAGTCTGCAGTGTTGCTGTTATGTCTGCAAATTTCAGGCCAGGCGCAGGATGTTCATTCCTATGTATGTATATATACCTTTTTTTTATATGTTGGCAAGGATTTAAAAAAGAGAGTTAAAGAACTAGAGGAAGTAAAATAATATTCTTTCCCCTTTAGTAGGGTGAAATAAAAATATATAAAAGAGGAAAAAAAAGAGTGCGACAATTTTCATTTCCGAGCTTCTACTGAATGTTTTAAGAGACAAATGTGAAGGTGTTAAAGTATTGTGTTTTTCTGTTTGCTAGCTAGAAACTTGCTTTTTTTTTCCTATTAAATTTAAGATATGCATACACTACGACACAATTTTTCAAATTTTTGTAACACATAAAGTATTTGTTGTTTCAAAGTGATTTATTTATCTTTTAGTTTTATATATTACTTCGCGTTATAGAAGAAAAATAAGTTATTCAAAATGTGTTTTTAACTAGCTTACTAGAACAGCATTCTATTATAGCAAATCTCTGTTATTTATAATATATAAAACATACAGAAAAAATATATAAAAATTGTTAACCTTATCTTACTATCCACCCAAGTTATTTGAATATTTGTAATAAGGAGAGCGTTGTGACTTTAAAGGAATTATACCAACATTTGCGTAAAGAAAGAGTGGAAAACAATCCATTAAAATACTATCTTCTATACACCCAGCTAGGATTCGAGCCCCAAACCTTTTCGGCCTCCATTAAATTAAGACCAGACGAGATTGACACCTGAGCTTGCGTGCCCATCCATGCGGGTGATAGGAAAAAAAGAGTTTCTCAAAAATGTTTCAATTGATTTACCTTCCCCTTTGATTGGATTATAAACATCAGGGAGTCTTGCATGGGAGGGTTGATTATATAGTTTGAGAGTTGCTGATTACCTTCTAATCTATTTTGAAACCATACCATGCAGATAATTACATCATTAGATTGTAATACTAATAAAACATTTTAATTGGAAACCCGTGTCCTTATAATAGGTGTTGTCGATTTTTGGTAAAACGAACTTATATTAAATATAAACTTTCTTTTACGTGGTCAACATTGACAATATTTTATTATAATAATAATAATAAAATAATCTCTATTCATAAATTTACGAAAAGTGCTTAAGTAATTTTTATAGCTAAAAACGTATTTCCTTCCTATTTAAACTGAGCCCGCCTCGGTGACATAGATATCTAACGCTCGGTTTCATGCTGAGTTAGACTGCCAAGGACGGGGAGATTGAGGTTCGAATCTCAGTCGGGTGAACTGGGGTGGTTTTCCACTATTCCTTCACGAAAATGCGGGTTCACTTCCTATAAATTCAACCTTCCCAATTCCTCTTCATTAGCTTAATTAGTACTTAAGCTTATAATCCGAACGGGTAGTAAGACGCGGTGCCAAATAAATAAAAAATAAACATATTTGAAATTGATTTTATTTTACTAATTATAATATATATCGCAAAATATCATTTAAGTAAGCGATTAGTCTTCTTCCTGAATTGAGGGTCTAGATTCAAATTCCTGCATCGATAACAAATTTATCTTCAGTGAAATTTGGACTCTACCATGCTCGTAAACAGGTTTAACGTTCTGGATACAGGGTGTTGTGCTTAATGTCTACTGATATAATTAGTTGGTTTGAAAATAAGTTTTACATTATGTAATGGGTACTAAGAAAGCTAATAAAAACAAGTAGATAATATGGAGATAGCATCTTAACATCCTATACTACCCATCTGAACTATCCGCATTTAATTACACCAATTGAGTGAGGAAGTTGGAATGTAGACACGTAGTTATGTGAGGAAAGCGTAGTAAAACATTTAGTAAAAACAAAACATCAGAACAACCAGCTTGTATTTAAACTCCAGCCCTCCCCGTATATACTAATCTAAACTAGACGATGGAAGAAATAAACGATATACAATTAAGTATATATGAAAGGCGAAGCTCGGGGGATAAAATATTATAATTAAGGAAATCAAGCGCAACTGAATAATATTTGAATTAATTGAAAAATGATAATTGTACACTGGAATTGAACCCTTTGCGCTAATCTAAAGGTTCCATGTTTGGCTCCCCGGTTATCTCTTTTCAATTTATTCGAATAAATTAGATGAACATGATGGTTAGTTAACGTTCCAATCGATGTGAGTTTGAAAATACTGGTTACATTGAAATAATAAGACTAAGCATAATTCCTTGTAGAAATAACTAAAATATAATTTACAAGTTTAATAGAGAAAGAACCCTGGGTTTCATTCCAGGTAGTTTAAAAGTTGCTTTCACAATTCATTAGATGTCTTTCTTCTAAAATAACATAATTTCTGACACTATAGAGTTAGAATTTTATATTAAAAATGCATTTATTAGATTTTATATGTAAATTTAAAAACAATGTTAATATATAAATTATCCTTTGTCGAGAAAATCTGCTTAAAACATAAAATAGATAAATAGATTATTAGTCAAATAAAAGTGTTACATTTTAGTTCTACTCCATGGTATTTTTTATATTTTGTTTTCACACGGTTAATGTGACGTGAATTTCCGACCTCTCTGTAGTAAGCAAACTTTTGTGAAATACTCACCACAGTGCTAAAACCTCGTGTTACCTGAGGCCACAAAACTTTTTGATAGTAAAACGCAAACATTTAAAGCTACTCCCTTGAATGAAAAAATAAAGCGCGGTTTTATTCTATCTTTGATTACGCTCCTTTTTATTCTTATAGAAGAAGTGATAAAGTGACAGTTATATCAAACATTAAAAGTAGTCTCAGGCGATAAATATAAATGTAGTTATAGGATTTTATCAGACTGTTAATAAAATCAGAACAGGTATTTAGAATTAAAATTATGTGATAAATTTAATATTTGTACAGTTAATCATTAATGGAGATTACTTTGTGTTTTTTGAATCGAGGTTAGTTCTAATTTGATGATGATTTACCAGAAAAAAACTATTACATACTATAGTTTTGGTGGCTCTAATTGTGTTTGTTTGTTCTCTATGGATTTGAAACGTAGTCACTCACCTCACATGATGAAAACAAATTTAGGGTGTTCGAAAATAAGGTGCTTGGGATGATATTATGTTCAAAATTAGATGAGGCCACTGGGGCGTGGAGGACGTTACATAATTATGAGTTGCATAACTTGTACTTAACACAAGACATTGGGGCGCACTCTAATTGCGGAATGAAAGTATACCTGTTAGCCGGTCCACACGAATCGCAGAGCAACCTGTTATTCCATTTAACTCCTAGCCCCTGACCTAACCTAACCTAACCTAGCCTAACCTAATTTAACCTAACCCAACATAACCTAACGAAACCTAACCACCATGTTCCATTTAGAACAAAGTCATTATGAATTAAATTTTTAATCCGCAGTTTGTGTAAGGGTGTCACCAAGCTCGAATGAGGTGTTCCGCAATTCATGTGCACCAAGACATCGTTAGGATAATCAAGTCTCGTAGATTAGTGATCAACTGGTCAGGACAAACAGCGTGAATGTGAGGATCTAGAACCTTGTTCAGGGTATTGACTGGAAAACCAATTGGAAAAAGACCATTGGAAATATATAGACGTAGATGGAAATATAGCTTTAGAATTAACCTGAAAGAGATCGGGTGTAAAGAGGTGGACTGGATAGAACTATCTCAATATAGGAATAGGGTGTAATGGGGTGGACTGGATAGGACTAGCTCAAGATAGGGATATAACTAATTCAATATAGGAATAGGGTGTAATGAGGTGGATTGGATAGGACTATCTCAATATAGGAATAGGGTGTAATGAGATGGACTGGATAGGACTATCTCAAGATAGAAATAGTGTGTAATGAGGTGGATTGAATAGAACTATCTCAAGATATGGATAGGGTATAATGAGGTGGACTAGATAGGACTAGCTCAAGATAGGAATAGGGTGTAGTGAGGTGGACTGGATAGGACTAGCTCAAGATAGGGATAGAACTAATTCAAGACAGGAATAGGGTGTAATGAGGTGGAGTGGGTAGAATTTGTTCAAGATAGGGATAGGTGGCATACTTTATTTTAAGGGTGGTAATGAACTTTCGAGTTCCTAATGTCATAGATTAAGCAAATAAATAGCTTGCTATAATTGTTATATATGCGGTTTGCCCACAGTAATTATATCTTTTACTTTACCTGAGAGTAAATTGCAATACATAGTTTATTAGTTAGCTGAGTATACAGATCTTTTAATGTCAAAATTTTAAAGGAGAGGGATATTTTTAAACGTTTAAGATTTTCTTATCTTCAGATAGGTATTAAATTTTTTCAATATTGGTTTGTGATATGAATAAAATCGTGTGTGTTATAAATACACATGAGCCTTTACATATACACACATATTATATACTATACATATATTTTTACTGTTAAATATAGATATTCTTACTAACATAATCACTCGTCATAGATGGTATAAGTCTCAATAATTTCCAAAATAAAACTACCCTAGATTAAACGATGGAATTTTTGGTCTGTTTATTTAATATCTCACATGAATTGGAGGGGAAAAAACTTCCCTCAATTGTTTTACACTTTCCATTAATTATTTCTCAAGAAATTGACTTTAAAAAGCTAAAGAGTTTAAAAATCACATTTTATTTGTTCAAAAAGCGGAAAATTGAGAAATAACGAGGTGAAACTGTCAGCTTTATTACTTAATCCGTTCCGCTAAGTGTGGCGGATAATCATTAGAGGCGGTTGCAGATTAAAACCACCTAGAAGTTACAACGCTTTAAAACATTCGTAACGGAACCACGCGTTTCTGTTTTATCACCGTGGATTTTTTTTTTTTAATAAACTAAACTTCTTGTCTAGTTACAGCTTCGTTTTAGTGTCCAAGATAAAGTCGTTTTGATATTCATTTATATACGAGTACCTACAACATTAAATTATTTTTACTCAGCTGCCACACCTTTTTATCTACCGTGTAAGATGTAAACTGCGATACGGCTTTGTGTTCACATAGGTTTTGGAAATATTCACACAAAATCTTTATTATGTAAATTGTTAATACTTTTAACTGCTCTAGTAAACGACTATGCCTATGTGGATAATAGAATACAAATATGTAATGCTACCAGTATATTTAAATGACAAAAAGGATATAATATTATAAAGTAATATTAAAATAAAATCCTAGATATTTATTTCAATAATTTTCTATAAAAAAATTAACCATTAATAGAGTTATTCCCCGTAGTTATACCCCGAATTTTCTTGCGAATGGACATATCTGACTGATAAAAAAATCAATACTATAATTATTTTCCTGTATTCTTTCTTCAGTCAATTGATCTGAAACTGACATTTTCGATAGCTATTAGCCTATCAATACCTATATTGTAGCATCATTAATATAGTAAAATGTTATCAATGTTGACAGCAAATAATATGTTTGTATTTGATAAAAGGTGCTTTAAATGTCCATTTATAGGAGAGTCAGGTTTTAACTAACTCTGTGGCCTTGAGGTGGGTTGGTCGGGGACGAGAGAAAATACCAGAGTTTTTTCAACTTTTATGGCAAAACATTTTTTTTTTTTTTTTTCAAAATAAATAAGATATTTCTGTAGTAAAAGAACAGATTGTAAATTTCTAAGCATGGCGATATCAACAGTTGTTAAATATCTGTCATGAGCATAGCGTCAATAATGAGAAACTTTTTAAATGAAGAGAAAAACTAAGAATTAAATTCCAGAATACCATTGACTGGTTGTAAAGAACTATTGAGATCACCATGTTAGTAAAATTAAACTCTTTTTGTTACTAGTGGAGTAATATTAGTTTTTTTTAACCAAAAAAGTTTTTATATATAAAAAGCAAAAGCATCAACCTTTTCTCGCGTCCCTTTTTACCCTACCTTAAGTAACTCTAAAGCTCATGGCCGCCAAAACGTAAGATCGCTAATTAACCCTCCTCCTGATAAACATACCATTCAATCCTTAACCGGATATCCCACCTACTTCAAATATATTTGATCATTTTCCCCCCATCTACATATTCGTCTACAAAGTTGTATTTTATCTTCAGGTTTCCCAACAAACATTTTGTGTATCTTCTTGCCATCACCCATACATGATCACCTCACCTCAGCTTGCGTGCCTTGATTATCGTTAGCATTTAGGATAATGCAAATGCCCGTGTCATGAAGTGGGTTAATTTCTGTTCATTTTCATGAACCAGTTTCTTTTATTGACCATTGCATTAACTCTTGCCCATTTTATGAACTAGATATTGTTGTACAATATACTACAAGATTAACCTAAAATTTGTTTTAAGATGATATATTAAACCAACCAAAGCTAACTTAACCAAGTTTAAAAGAAACGACTATCTCATTCTGGGTTCGTTATTTTATCAAAATAAAAACAGTTCCTATCGCTAATGTTTGTGTGTGGTCCTTTGGTGTTTTGTTTAGCATTGCATACTACCACCCGTTAGGGTACACCTATATTCCATTCACGATAGGAATTACTCTCTGAAAGGTCTTTTTTCCTACCAATATCCTACTATATAGTAGATTTATGGTAGGGAAAAAGACCTTTCAGAAGTCAATTCCTACGGTGAATGGAATATATATATAGGCCTACTAGTAACACTAATATGTTAGGGAGGAAAACAGTTGAACGTAGAGGATGTTTACCTATATTTACTTGGAAAAAGTAGATTAACATTTAGGAAAAATCCCCCTCAGTACACTCGACTTGAATTCGAACCCCGATCTCTTCATATTAAGCAGTTCAGTTTCTTACCTTTGATCATTCGACAACTAAATTGGGTCAAACATTAATCGAATGTTTAAGGCAGTGGTTCCCAAACTTTTTGAATCGCGGAGCACTTTTCAGGAGAGAAATTTGTCACTGAGAACTATAGTTACCTTGATGCTGATGGCATGCACATTCATTTTTTGTTATATTTATCTAACTGCATTTTTTATAGTTGTTAGTTGATATTTTATCGTATATTAAAAGCACGAATTATTTTTAGATTTTTAAATATCCTAAATTTTGTTCTAATCTTAATTTTTCCTATTGAAAGCCATTGAAAATTTAACTTGAAATATTGTTTTCTCAAAATAAGTTTTGCACATAGTGTCTTTGTTATAAAGGCGAATATATTTTCACATAGACTCTACATAAATAGATACTAAACCGAATTACAGCAGTATTCACGATGGAAACGAATATTTAACTATTTTTGTATGTTAAACATCAAGTTTTATTTCATTATAAATGTAGTTTTTTTCCCCTTTGTCAGAAAATAGAGAACTTTACTACATAAACGCAAAACAACCATTAAAACATAAACTAACCTAAAGCAAAGCATTTGATAACGAATTCAAAGCAGGTATTTTAAATCCATAATATGTTACCCACACAGATAGTGTTAAAAACTATTTTCATGGCTGCAAAAATCAAGTAACTTGGCAAAAACAAAAAACAAAACAAACGATAAAGTATAGACTGCGATCTTAAATTCAAATAAGAGGGATGGGACTGTTGTGTTTTGATTTGCACAATGTGGCTATATATTGATGAATTTGGGACTGCTGCAACTGCATTGAGCCTGGATATCTTGTTTTAGTAGCCACAGAGACAGAGAATCCTGATCCACATAAGTTATTTCAAAGGGAAGAAGGATTATTTTCGCTTTACCTGACTTTTCAAGGTGACCTGGCGGTCTAAGGGTAAGGTGTCAGACTTCTGTGCTGGCGGCCGGGGTTCAATCCTCGGTCCCGGCACAGATTTATCTGATCACCAAACCCTTCCTCCACCTCTGACAAGACATATTGTGAATGTGGGGAATGCCAGGCCTCCACCGTGGTTCGGATTCCACGTTAAACTGTAGGTCCTCCATTTCATCTCACAATCACCCTACCATTACACATTAGCGTAAATGCGTATAACCCGAATGGGTAGTAAGACGCGGTGCTAATAATAATAATAATAATAATAATAATGATGATATTTCAAATTCGTCTCGTAGCTGACATCAAAATTCTGATAGTGACTTCTTAGTTGCAAAATTCTCTTTTACCGTAGAATCTGATGTCAAATCATTCAAGCATTCATACTGCTCAGATGCTAGGTTGGCTTTTCCGACCTTCAAATAAATAACATTTTACTGCTAATTGATTTGTTTCGACTCTCGACTGTATATTGACTGAAGGTGAGAAGAAACACGAGTTTTTAATATGCATTAGAAACGTCCCAGAAAGTTTTGTAAATGTTTCGAAGCTAACAATCGTATCTGAAAGCGTGGCAAAGTTCTCAGAGAGACGGGGTTAACTGGCACCCTATAATATCTCTGCCTGTTTTCACCACGTGCAGTCTGTAAATAATTTCTACCCAATACTTACCTATACACAGTTTATGGACGACAAATTCGCAGTTTTGATATATTGACACGTTATATTTATTTTTATATTCAATATATTCGGGGAGAACTTGGAGATGCTTTGCGGAGCACACTTTGAGAGCCGCTGGTAAGGTATATGTTTATATATAAGTTTTTATTAGTTTTAGTAGGATTATTATATTTTATGCAATAACAATAAAAGTAAAAAAGGAAGTGCATCTTAGGAAACATAATAAAACCTAGTTAATCCTAACCTAAATAGTTATGAATCCACTTATTCGGGACAATAGCTACATATTTATTTTTCTATTTACTTTTTGATTCGTGTAGTTAAGTTCTTTCATAATAATAAAAAAAAATGAACAAATTTCAGCCTTTCAAGAATACTTTAATTATTTAAATTAATGAATAGCAAATTTTGCAAAATAAGATCGACAGTTTCTTCAAACCTCTCCTACATTCAAGTGCTACTTATTAAACAGATTCAGAAGCATCCAGTTCACATCCAGTTTAAATATATTATAGTTTAGAAGGTAACACAGTATAACGCCACAGACACACACACACACACACACACACACATATATATTAAATTTTCTTGTAGTTAATCTATTATTTTAAATAGCCCAGACTTTCGATATTCCCCCAACATTCTCTTTTCACATATAATTAGGATTATCGAGGTTTTACTGTCTATACTGTTTTATTTTTTCTGACAACACTTCACTTCATATAACATGACTTGATGCCTGTATATATTAAAATATTTTTTGTAATTTTTGTACTTATATTATAGTCTAAACTTATTTATATTGTTTTATTACTATAGTGGTGAAGGCAAGTAGACACATTACTGCAAGTCATTTTTAAGTTGTCAAAAATATTTTTTGTGGGTCGGGATATTTAAACGTTCTTTTTCACTCTGGGTACCTTAAAAATAAAGTCTAGACTTATGGTTAAAGGCGTCTCTTTCACGCTAAAATATACTGCTGATAACGGGAAGATTTGGGTTCGATTCCCGGTCGGGTGTACTGAGGAAAATTCTTACTAAATGTGTTTACACTCTTCCTCCATGCAAATGTGGACACACTTTCTTTAAATTCAGCCTTTCTCATAGTGTTTTACAAAATAATGTAATTAGTATTTGGGCGTATAGCCCGAACAGGTATTAAAACGCGGTACTAAAAATCAAGGTTTTTCTTTTTCCTTTGTATAGAAATGTAAAATTTAATATTTTGTAGATCTTGGAAAATATATATTATATATGACCCATTATATAAATAAAAACATTCGAATTCACCTTTAAATCAATGAAGAAGTGTTTTCCCCTCATCTTTATAGGTTCTCGTCTAACTGTTATTTCAAAATATTCGCAGCTTAATCTAATTCAAGGAAACACGATGTAGAACGTGATTTCGGAGGAAGTGTCCAATAAATCATCTTTAGTAGTGGTTCTTAACCTTGTCTATTCTATGGATCCCTTCTAAGAGTAATCTTTTTAAATTCATAACATAAATCGCAAAGAATTGCAAAGAAAACCAGCTGTATTAAAATACGGTAAGTTTTCGAAATATTAATAAAACTAATTTGTGATGTAATAATATAAGTACTTCTTTATTAACTTACTAGATTACATTACATTGAAGTAAAATTAAATTTCAGTTAAAGGTTAGTGGAAATAATTTATAGATGTATACTTGTCCCCATTCATAATCACGAAGTTTAGGTTAAGAGCCCCTAATTTAAAGAAAAGAGGGGATAAACCACGTTGAATTATTTTAATTAAAAAAAACTCTCCTAGTACAGCCGGCCAGTGTCATCTCGGCTAGGAGCTAAGACATCTTCTATTATAATATGTAGATACAGTCCAATTTTATTAAGAAGTGCCCTTTATAGAATACATACATTCTTCTTTTGCAATCAAAATTAATAGCATTGGTGCTATTTGTTAATAATTGATAATATATTTATATTATTATTATTATTATTATTAGCACCGCGTCTTACTACCCGTTCGGGTTATACGCACTTACGCTAATGTGTAATGGTAGGGTAATTGTGAGATGAAATGGAGGACTTACAGTTTAACGTGGAATCCGAACCACGGTGGAGGCCTGGCATTCCTCACATTAACAATATGTCTTGTCAGAGGTGAAGGAAGGGTTTGGTAATCAGATAAATCTTTGCCGGGACCAAGGATTGAACCCCGGCCGCCAGCACAGAAGTCTGAAACCTTACCCCTAGACCGCCAGGTCACCTATATGTATATTAAAAGTGACAGTTGGATATCACATGACCTGACGTATGACTAAGAGAATGCTGATCAAGTAACTTGTCTATCAGATAAGGCCCTTTCTATAAAAATTGTACTTTATTGAACCAATTCATCCGGTGAATAAAATATTTTTATAATCATGTCTATTTATATTTTAATGAATAATTTAACCTATTTTAACAACGTTTCATTAAATCTGAACACGTTCACTAAAGTCTTAGTTAATTCTACTGTATTACTGAGACAAATTGAACATTTTACATTAGTACACAAAATAACTTGATCCTAATTAGGTAAATATTAACTATCCAGGAGTTATATTAATTAGTCCTTCATCTACCTATCATATAAACAAATCTATTTTTACATTTAGTCGTATTTCTCAGACCTTTCTATCCCATGTTGGGTTCTTCACGTTTAAGCCTTTGCCAGTTACTTTAATTTCTAATTTAACCTTCATTTCTCCAGATATATTTATTCTTTTATGTGTTTTACTCTACTCATTTCTTCGCGGCTCTATTTGTCCTTATCAATGATTGGGGATTCATTAAACCAATGTCCAGCGCGGGTTGTGAATTGTTTTTAACATTTTATATATTTGTTATTGTGAAACAATTTTTGTACTGTTTATTAACCAACCTTTCATCTAAAATAAACGTTGTTGATGAACCTATGTACTATTTTAATTTTTCTTTTAAACAAATACTACTTATTTATACAGGTTTTATTGATATATTAGTAAAATTTCAATAAACGCGCTTAACTTGTTTTTATAACAATACAAATGTGAATGAAGCTCTTTAACCAAGTTTACTTGAGAACAACAATGTATTGATCTGTAGAGTACAAATAGTTTAACACTATTAAAAGCACCCTGAAGGTCAAAGATGTGATCTTGACGGTGCAGGGCGATTTTCAAATGCCATTCACTGTCTTGAGATATGGCTCAACGGAAAAGGTGATATTACTTCACCGGAGGAAAAGGGAAGGTGGAAAGGGAAATGAGGCCAACCAGGCGAGTGCCGCATGTAACTTCCGGTTGGAGAGAGCACTTATATGAAGGAATTGGGGCTCTTTCTTTGGGTAATGTTTCGAATGGTACTGCGAATGTTACATAAAAAGTACTAGAGAAAAGGAAACGGGTTGTTGAAGAAGGGTGAGAGACATGTCAATGGGCTTAAGGTGGAGAGGTGATAAAAAAAAGTGAATGTTTTTCGTTTGAAGGGTTGATAGACATGATATCCGGAATATGAAGATTGTGGTCTCTTAAACACGCGTGTCTTGACGAGTGGTTCTCAACGAATTCTTGTGGAAAACCATTAAATACGAGTTGTTTTACTATGAAAAGGCCGAAATTAATTGAATTAATCGCAAACATTACCTGTATTGAGAATAATCCAAAGGTATCTCTTTATGTACTATTTTTTAGTTTAATGAGCTTAATTTTGAGTGTAAAAAACTACTGATTTAATCAATATAAGTATATATTCGGAATATATTTTTCTCAGAAGAATAGCAGATCTTTTAAAAATTGTACAAATATAGGTCCCCACTTTACAAGGAAATAATGTGCGCGAATAGCTGCTTTTAGCTACCCAATTTAATACGTTCTTAAGATGAAAGCTACCCGCTTCGGTGGCCACAAGGGCTAACGCGCTACTCTCCTAGTAGACTAGAAGAAATCATATAATAGTGAGATCGAGGTTAATGTCTACGGTGGGTGTAACGAGGCTGGTTTTTCCGAAATGGTTTTCCACTCTACCTCCAGACAAATGCTAGTACACTTTCTCTAAATATGACCTTGTTAATCACTAGAAACTTTAGCGTAATTAGTATATAAGCTTCTAGCCCGAATGGTTAGTAGGATGTGGTGCTAAAATAAAAGAAGACTAAAGCTTGATTCACAACTTCATAGAAAATAAGAGAACATAATCTTGTGTTGTGTTGCCAACTAACACGGTTTCGTAAATGAGTTTTGATCCATTATGCTTTGCAAATACCTAATTAGCAACTTGTTTTGATTTTGATTGGTAAATATATATTTTAGGCTATTATGGTCATTTCATTTATGGTGTTGTCATTTGGCATTTATTGGATTTTACAAGCAGATTGTCGCATTTAAGAACAAAGCTGGAACTATTTCTACTTACCCCTAAAAATCTGGTCAGATCAATTTAATTAGTTTGAGCCTCATCACGGGTTTTTTTCTGTTCTATTTGTGTGTTTTTTGTGTTATTTTGCGGGCGTGTAAATCCACAGTAAAATATGATTTACTTACAGAATATCTAGCATTCATAATAATATACAATATATATTATTAATTGTCACGTTTTATATATAAAAACATGTTCTTGAAATTTCACCCTTCGAAAATCAGGGTGCTTAATCCGCTGTTACTATAGTGCATCATGGGAGCTTAATTTGGAATATTTTTTTTACTGTACTGTACAACACATGTGAGAACTGTAGCTATATTAACATATCAGGTTTCTGTCAATATTAATACTATTTTCAAAAATATTTTTTTATCGTATGGAATTACTGCCTGGTAGGTGACCTGGTGGTCTAGGGGTAAGGTGTCGGACTTCTGTTCTGGCGGCCGGGGTTCAATACTCGGTCCCGGCACAGATTTACCTGATTACCAAACCCTTCCTTCACCTCTGACAAGACATCTTGTGAATGTGGGGAATGCCAGGCCTCCACCGTGGTTCGGATTCCACGTTAAACTGTAGGTCCTCCATTTCATCTCACAATCACCCTACCAGTACACATTAGCGTAAGTGCGTATAACCCGAACGGGTAGTAAGACGTGGTGTTAATAATAATAATACTGCCTGGTAGGACATGAAATTCACAGCGGTCGCCTGTATTTAGACAATTTGTCGCTCTGGTGGCACATAGCGTTGCCCAGGGTACACCTTTGGAGGTTGTCTTACACGTACCCACAGTGAGATGATGTGATGATAGTGAATATGGAGGTGTGAGTCAGTGCGAGTCTTAGGCATAACTTGAGCCTAATCTACCTTCCCCTGGGACCGTTGGGATAATTCATCTTAAGAGAAAAATACCCAAGGTACTAGCTAGGAATCAAACCCGGGACCCCTAGGTTCATAGCCAGGTACACCATGGGGGCGGATCTAAAATAGGTTATTAAAAGACTTCAACAAACATAATTTGACATATAAATATATGAAAGTGGG
>CABFOV010002322.1:0-25878 GCA_902141375.1 Timema poppense | reverse complement strand
GCCGGCGTAGGGGGTTGGAAAGAGGGGATAGTGGCCTCACAAAGACGATGCTATTGGCTACTATGACATGTTACACGCACACCTACACACAGGTTCGCCTTTTGATTCGGGGGAAACTATCCTCATTAGCAAATGGTTTTACCATCCCCTAAACCTCTTCCCCCAAGCAGGAGTAGGACATCATATTATTCTCTTTTACAAATTTTAAATAATGATTCTAGAAATGAAAACTCTCTCGACCTTTCTCTCGCCATTATTGGAGTTAAAGTGTTTTAATGCTTTTCATATGAATTCTCATAAATTGATCATTTTAATAAATACAGTAGCTTTGTTCTCCCTTAAGTTATTATTAGTATTAACTAGAAGGTTTATTAAAATATAAAATACCTCATAGAGGGGCTTCCTTGAAGTCAGTTAAGTTGAATAAAAAATATATTATACTTAAGGTTGGACAGTAGTATGTCAAGCCTATAACCCAAACGGGTAGTAAGATGCGATGCTAAGAATTATTATTATTATTAGTAATATTAAGAGTTTGTCTGTTTGCTGAGCTTAGGGTCACGGGTTCTACTCCTGGCATGGGCGAAAAATGTATAATTGGTTAAATGTGGGCTTTCCCTTCCACAGTGATGAATTAACGGGCAAGAGTGGATGTTGTCTGTTTTCTAGATTAAAGTTAGTTTATAAGTCATGTGCTGATATAAGCAGTTGGCTCAGAAAGTGCATGTTAAATATCTTAACCTAATGACAAAATGTATAAAATTCCCACATTTCCAAATGTACTTAAGGAAACCTCAGAGTGAGAACCATGAAGTATCTTTTAATAATGTTTTGCAAGCTGGCCGCCTTATTCCGCATGACCATTGAACCATGCAAACCATAAACGCCCAATAAAAAATTATTACATATGAACACGGGAATTGAACCTGGGACCTTTGGATTAGTAAATCAATTTCCTACCCACTGAGCTATCCAAGAATCAATTTACAATTTATAGAATGTTATTTTTAGATGCACCCATAACTATAATCAACAAATATAATAGCTTTACTATTTAATCCATCAAAACATTTTATAGTGTGTATCTGCTACTCATGTTTGTTTACTTTACATTTAACAATTTTATTTGGCATAATTTTTAATTACCATCGGAAAAAGGAACTAAAGATTACAAATACTTGATGTAATATATTATTTTATTTAGTGCTGGATATCTGTTTTATAAAGTTAACTCATTTCAATTTAATTTTAAATTAATTTAACCATTATGATCTCCAAATTATTGTTTAATTTTTTTATTACCTTACGGCATTTTAAAGATTAAATATGTTATCATAAATATGATTTAAAGGGTCGTGGTAATAATTTGATATTATTTATATTAAAACTTGTTCATCTTATTATTAATGCATGATAAAAGATTAAAAATAGATATACTAATATTCAAACATCAAAAATGACATCCAAAATGGTGACTGTGTAAAAGCCTGAAAAGTTAGCAAATGATACTTTTATATCCCAAGATACTCTAACGAACTGAAGAAAAATTCTCAACGGTAAGAATGCGAAGACGATGTTGTTATCAGTCTCCACTCTCAAACAGGAAACTACCAGGAGTCTTTCCTTCTTCCCCTTTCTCAAACCCCCTCCTTGACAATCCACCCACCCGTTTGCCGCCTTCTTTATATCAGAGCTGAGTGAGACGGGGTGTCATATAGCCCCTCACTTACGTAGATAACGTCCTGTCATATCTCACACGCTTTACAGTATTTTTCCATCAGAGAAAGCGTCAGGCTTCTACTATTCTGGAACGAGCTAACTTTTGTGTGTATAGATGTTGATGCATTTCAATAAGGAAGGGAGGGAAAAAAAATTCAAAACACTAATAAATATTAAATAAAATCAAATGTTTGAACTATATCATTTAGAATTTCATTCCTCCCTTCCTTAGCCCAACGATATCATCAGATGCTTAGGTAATTACATATTTTTTAAGTCCTATTTAGACGTTATTTAATCTTAAATGAATTTTAAAAAAAATGGATTAAAAGAATATCTCAAACGATTTTGTTAAAAATTTGTATTGGGGAACTATTTTACATGATCAAAGATAATGTATGTTTATTTTTCTAAAATAAATTAACATGAACAACATACTAAAGGAAATACATTTTTCTCATTTTAATTGGCCTTTAAGATTTAGTTCACATTGGGTATCTGTGAATAGTTTGTTATGATAAACAAGAATAGATTTTTTTTCTTTTACAAATTAAAAAAAATACTAGGGTAGTTTACTAATAACTCATTTTTTAAATTTGTTTAAAAATTTTTAACAATATGGATTCAATGTATATATTATAACAAGTGTTTATTGTGATTAATAAGATTATGTGTTTGTGTTAATGAGAAAAATTTATTTAAGGGTTTTTATTCCAAGTTATAATTTCTACTACTTATATAACAGTGTCGGGCGGTACGTAAGTATATTTTCTAAAATATCTGGAACCACTTAACTGATTGCGATACATTTTTTTATATCATGTAGATTTTTATAGGGATGCTATTGATCAAATGAATTAAATAAATTAAATTGATGTTTTTCAAAAATGTTATCTTGATGAACTATCTTGTTGAAAGTAGAACTCACTAATTTTGTAAATAGCTAAATCTCTAAATCCAAAGAGTAATCACATACTACAGCTCAATATTAAATTCAAAGAGAAATTATATTTTAGTTTAGTTGATTGGTTTGAATTCGCAGATCGTTATAAAAGATAGTTTATATACTAATATTATGTTCGCTTCTAGGGAATAATAAAATATATTAGAATGAAGTATTAAAAAAAACTGAATTAATCTAGAAAGGTTATAACATATTTAAAATTATCTATGTCTTCAAGGAGCTGAGTAGTGACGTTAAATACAATATAAGTGTTTTATGTGCACTGTAGAATGGCAATACCAAGTTATACTGTTATAACTTTACGAAAAAAAAATCAGACCAGACGATATAGATTCAGTAATAAGTTAGGAGATTCCGTATTTAAACATCAACCCGTAGCTGCAATCAAGTCCATTCTAACATATGTTACGTTCTCCATAAGAACTTTTGAATCGATTGTCTCCATTCATCCGGCAAAAAGTATCCAAACAGTTTTCAAAGAGCTACGTCGACGGGCATGACGGATACCCCAAATACAGTTGACGGCAACCATGCTCATCAACACAGTGCAAGGACAAACACCCTGAAGGTGACAGACATTGATCTCCGCGGTAAGTGTGTTTCTCACATGGACAACTATATGTGGCATGTTCCCACTATAGTTCTAGCAGCAATATATATAACTTCTCACTTCTGATGATAAAACCACTAACGTCTCTTACAAAGAAACCTTGCCTTTAATTGTGATCCTTTATTTGATTAAATTTATACAAATATTCTGTGGTAATTTCTACCTGACACTTTGTGAGATTTCTTCTCTTTATGTGTAAATTAAAACTCTAGGATTAGAAACATTATTGTTTTAATGAACATGTTTTTAAAACTGACATTATAGCTAGCGAAGCTGCGGGTAAAGCTAGTACAGTATATGAGAAAGTTCTTGAGACTTTGTCATACTATTTATTTAATAATATCATCCAATTTTTTTTATTGTCTCTGAAATCTAAAATATGTATTATAATAGTCTCAATAATTCGCGATAAACTCTAAGTAGGCATGCACCTGATGCACATTAAAAAAAAAGCACCGATCATAGTAAAATCTTCCCTTTGAGGGCAGTGAAGCCTAATACTTGGCGATCCACATAAGACAAATTCTTGACTGTGAAGATTTCGAATGAAAGGAAATTCAAGAAAGAGTTAAGTGATGAACTGTTCGATATTACCATGAAAAAACAAAAATAAAACAGTATCCCAAATAAAAAAACATCAAACATTTGTTAGTTTGAAAAAATATAATTATAACAGGTACACATTTTTATATAAAGATATAATTTTTTTTATGTGGTTTTCAAAATTAAGCTAGATGAATACTTTATAATATATTCAAACACATTTAAGTATTTCAATTTTTCGCAGTCATCATTGTATTAATTGTGGTTTTCGATATTTTGAAATGGGTTTTGTTCAAATATAACTCTCAAGATTCTGTAGTGCCGGCTTGTCAAACTCGTTTGATCATAAAAGTGAGAAATTGAAAATAATGAGAGGGCTGAGTTTAATTGAATTAAGAGTAATACTAATACAACATGACCTGCTATATTTGTAGAATAGTGCTTAATTTTCAAATGTAATAATATAAAAACGTGGTTTCCAACGACCTTTATAATAAGATAAATAAGGCCAAATTTTATGCCGGTCCATCAAAATGTCCGCAAGCCACACAGAACAACGGATCGGGAAGTGAGTTTTAAATTAATGTTATCATGTATATATTTTCTTGAGAACTATTTTATGTTTTGTGGGTGTATTATATTCCTAATGTTGAATTAAATAGTTAATTACATCAGACTAATAGATGTCATTTCCTGAGCTTGAACTAGTGATATTTGCTTGCCATGACCCCTGGATAAGGATTAATAGATAACAAGTTCTTAAAAGATAGTAAAAGGCAATGGGTTCTTTTATTTGACTTTCATATAAAAACAGTGTGGGACAAAAAGTATTCACAAGATATACAAGAAAAGTTATAAACAACTTCGAGCAAGTCTTTATCCCATCATACAGTCCCATAAGCCCTTCCCGTGGCCTTTTATGCCCTTTATTTCCTACCATTGTGTTAAAATTATCCTTGAACACTTAACTCGATCTGTATCAAACATGGGTAGCACCAGAAAACAGCCCGAGGATACTCCTTGGTAACTCCCGACAAGAGTGTTCGCGAGACGCATTCTCACGGCCTAAACTGCTACTTCTTTACAACTCGCATTCCTACTTGTGTTCATGTACTCTTAAGCATGCGACATTTTTTCTCTCGCCTCTTCAAAAAAAGACATATATAAACACTTCCGTGTTCAAATATAACAATTTGAATTTCCGGCCACTAAATAGATTCGTAACATTCAAAAATGTTAAATGTAAATGTTAAAATGTCTTAAATAACTATCACTCTGAATGAATGGAAGTCATTAAATGATAGTTATATATTTGCGGTCTAATAGATAGAGTAATCCTATTTAGTGGTTTTTAATATTATGTATGAACTGTACCTATCGGATGTAAATTCATACTAATGTGATGCCTAGTCATACGTACTTAACTTGCGATATTATTCACTTATAATTAACTGTAGAGTTCATTTTTGAACCGGAAAAATATATATTTTATACTATGCTTTCCCTTTTGACTAATTGACTGAATTAGCGCCGGGAAACTGGAAGCATAGAACCACAATTATTAGCATAACGAATCGCAATATTGAGAGTGTAGGAATTCAATAGTTGTAATTAGTGCACTAGCATAATGGGTTATCAAACTGGATGGTTGGTGATTACGTACTATAAAATAAACAGCCTCTTCCGAAACTCTAGATTTTTCTCTATCCACACATTCTATTTAATTTCAGATGACATAATTTTATGGTTTGATATAGACTATCTTTGATTGTATTCTCAAATTTTTTTAATATATATAAATTCTAGAAAGAACTGTATCTGTCGGTAACGACTAACCCTATTCATTTACAGTGATTTTAAACCAGGAGACGGGAACTTTTCATTTATTAACGTTAACTATATTATTTTAAATATATAGTTGTAAACAATAAATTTTAATATTATTCTATCAAACAATTACTTGATTTATATTAATCTTATAATATAGACCTTTATATTTCCTCTAAATAATGCCTTTCTTATCCCAAGTCTATTAGTTAAAATGTGCAAACAAACCGGTAGTAAGATGTAGAACATGCTATATATATAGAGAGAGAGAAAGAGGAAAAAAGAGAAAAAAATATATATAAAGAGAGAGAGGCATCCAAATTTGTGTGGAGGGAGGGTGGAAATTCATTTTGGAAAAAACCTCCCTCAATACACCCAACTGAGATTCGAATATTGATTTTACCGTCATCGACAGTCAAGTTTACAGCGAGAGTAGTGCGTTAGACCACTTGAAAATTGAAGTGGGGGAGGTCAGTGTTAACATTTCTGAGGGAGGTTTTTATTTTATTTTTAAATGCACACAAATTCAGTTATAGTTCTTTTAAAGTTCAACCCTCCCCATTTTTACCTATTGATTACTTTTTTCATAGATTTGTGCATGGAACATGACCAAAAATCATAATATTATCTTATCAAAAAATTATATGATTGATGATTTTTTTTCTTTTCAAACTCTTAAATGTAGTGTCACTGTTATTGAAAGTCTGAACAATCGTTATTTTTTTTTTCAACCCATTCAGTGGATGTGTCTTGTGTATCCCAGTCGAACAGACAGTACATGAGAGCACAGGAGCGGCTGTTGGAAAGGACTACGTGCGATGCCGGTAATGAAGCTGATCAAGGGTACCAGAGTGGATGTCACCCAATCAGTTTACCCCTCTTGTTCACATTGCCACTCTATTACCGATGTCTGGTCAGACATACCCTGGTAGATCTGAGCGGTGGTGTGAACAGAACAGGACGTGTTACTTTAGTTTGAACTTTAAAACTACATTTCAAGCGGTCTGTAACTGTGCTTGTATCATGACTATTTGAGAGATAGAAGAGTCCTCGCTTCGATTACCAATATGGCTGAAAACAATATTACTCATCAAATTGTAGTTTTCTTTACGAAGTTCCATGTATTATTATTATTATGATTATTATTATTAGCACCGCGTCTTACTACCCGTTCGGGTTATACGCACTAATGTGTAATGGTAGGGTGATTGTGAGATGAAACGGAGGACCTACAGTTTAACGTAGAATCCGAACCACGGTGGAGGTCTGGCATTCCCCACATTCACAAGACGTCTTGTCAGAGGTGTAAGGAAGGGTTTGGTAATCAGATAAATCTGTGCCGGGACCGAGGATTGAACCCCGGGCCGCCAGCACAGAAGTCTGACACCTCAACCCTAGACCGCCAGGTCACCTAAGTTCCATGTACACATCATTTAAGGTGAATTACCCTTTTAATCTGGCGTGGAATTGTAGATCCATGTGAACAAACTGTTATCTTCAAGACAATTTATTGTTTTGCAATTTTATTTTCGGAAACGGCTTGATCAAGAATAGAAGCATGTTGATTATGTTAGACATTTTATATACACACCTCCTCTATAATTTTAACAGTGATATATCGATAAAATTGACATTTTTCAAACGAAAACTTCCGGCTTCAATAAAAAACAAAAAAAGGAAATGTAACAATTAATAAACCTCGATACATTATCTTAGAAGAGGTGTTGAAAATATTAACATAATAATTTCTCTTATTCTCGAGAAAAATTATATTTACAAATGTATGATTTTACCGCCAGACCTGTTCGGTAGCTAGCACCATATAGGCCTACGGTTTCCGTGATCCATCTGTTCTTGTTGGCGCGGAAGGGTACTCTGGTCGGTTGTAAAGCCACGCCACGCCTTTCACCTTTCTGCCCACCTGCACTCGACAGGGCCAATTGTCTTAAGATGAAAGGTTACATTTGACCTTGATTGACTCCAGGCCCTTGACCCTATCGAGTGCAAGTCTAAAACCTATTTTTGGGGGAAATTTGTGGCAACCACTCAAGCTACAAAGTCACTGAGATGACCTAAAAAAATAGAAACATTTTCAAAATGTGTGTTACATATTATAAAATAAGGCTTACTCAGTCTAGAATTTGTTCTCAATTCTTCCTCTGATACGATCTTCACGTCTCTCGCCAATAGCTTATCAAGTTGGACTTATCTATACCTTTAACTTCGTCGACAATAATAAAGGCTATATAATGTATATAAGACATGAGAGCGAAAGAAAGCGGGAGAGAGAGAAGGGTGGATAAAAAACCTACCCCATGTGTGCGCGCGTCTTGTTCTTAAGGGGGTAAGGGTTGCGTAAATCACACTGCAAACCACGCTAATCTGACGCTAAGTGACCATCATTCGTCTTAATCCTACCCAGCCACGTATCAGATAGGGTAGGAAAGGAAGTCAGGAAGCGAATATCGAACCGGTAACGTCATGGAAGTAGTAGTGTATATATATATGTATAAAGAGTCTTAGAGGAAATTGACTTCAGACGTCTGTGGAAGGGGAGTTTCTTGATAGTGAGTTAGCTTCATGCTATGCGATGTCCATTACACAAATGAAATTTTTATGTTGCACGTATTTTTCTTCTTCCTTCGATAAGGAAAGGAAGGTTGTGTTAAATTTTAAAGAGTACGGTGTTACATAAAGAAAACGAATGTTATTGTACACTCAAACCCGCACTTTAAGAAATAGGAACATATTTTTTTAAGAGTTCTAAATATATAAATTATTCTCATTATATTGAGCGTCTTAAATTGGTTTTTGAAATTTAAAAGTAAAGATTTAGAGCCATACATATTTACTTAAAGAATTTGTAAGTACAGCAAGCGATAAATTCAAACGTAACTAAATTGTTTAGCTCAAAATCGTAAAACCTCATTTTCAATAATTCGAAGTAATGGGAATGTAACGTCAATGTTTCTTAGGCCAGGCAATAAGGAAGAATTATTTTCCTATGAGGATCTTGAGCTAAAAGATAAAATTGTTTTCAACCATCTTTTCATGTAAAATGTGTGCACATGAACACGATTATTCAGGTTATTATATTGCTGTAGATTAAATTAATAAATATTTAATATGAATTAAGACAGTCAATTATTGTAAACTTATTATAAAAATACGTCACTAGATGTCATCATTGTGGTACCTCGATCTTTGCTTCTCAATGTCTGAATGTCTACATCTCGTATAATCAAATAAAAATATTGTGTAAATAAAGGTTTGTAAAAGAAAAAACTTTAATGTTTTATCAACCTGGTAATGCTAGCTAAAATATTTCTTGAAATAATTAATTTAACATAAAATAAAGGAAAATAGCTGCACAAATTTTGTTGTGATGTATATAGTAGAACTAAGACAAACAAACCAAATAATTCAATTCAAAGAAAATATGAAGAGGCCAATTTTCTAAAAAAATCTTTGATAATTTATTATTTTAAAAATTCGGATGGTTTATATATCGGGCAAGAAATATCAGTTTTAAAAATAATTGTCAATTTAAATTTTACTTGAACTAAATGTGATAACTAAACTCGTTGTTTGAAACGTTTTCATAACTTTAAAAATAAATTAAACAAAACTAATTTACCAATTTAGAGATAGTGTAAAATAAAGCCCCATGGGCGGACAGTTTATTTTTGTACAAGGTTGTGGAACTTAAATAATAGTTTCTGCAATAAATTTATTTAAGTTCTAAAACAGCTTCTTGAACATGCAGCTTGGGTGGGGGATTTTAATCACCTCTTAAAAATCGGAAAAGAAAAGCAACAAACAAAAATATTCTAAGAGGGTGGGATAAATGTGGTATTCCTCTTTTCCCCACACATTAAGAGTGTAAATTTATATAGTTTTCTTATTCAGCCTATTGTGTTCTTCCTCTTTTCTTGTCTTATATTTAATTTATTTATCAGATTTATTTTTAACAGAAACTATATTGAAATATTTGAAATATTCGGCATTAGAGTAACTTCATGCTATTATTAGTATTCTAATTTCTGCTGCTAACGGCTCATTTGTGTCGAAATTCCTCTAAGCTAACATAAATAGTAAATAGTACGGCGCACCGTACTGACTTTCTCTCGCTTTTATCCTAAATTAATAGTCATAAACTAAAAACTCGTAAGCTTTGTGAAACAAAATAATAGGTCTATACATTGTTGTAGAACTATTACACCAATTAACATAAATGAAATAACATACACTGGTAATTTTTAAGAACACAGTTGCAGAAAATTGAAGAAAAGAGAAACATCTTTGTCTACTAAAGATCATAATAATCAAATTCATTTCCAAACACCTTAATTAAAACGTACATATATCTTTTTATTGTTAAAAAATTATTGGTTTTATAAAAATGTGCTTCAAATGAAAGATTTTTATATTCACTAGTACTACAATTTTACAATAATGAGTTATTTTGTATCTCAAATAGTTGCTAAGAAATGATCAAAATTGGAAAAATTTTCCTTGTGTAAAATACCCTCAAATAAATTTTTATAATAAAATGAGAATTGCCATCTTGTTTATTGTTATAAATAGTAACTAGATATAAAATGTAATCAAAATCGTCATAGCAAGATTTAAGAAACCCTTTATTTTACATTTTTGTTCTTCAGTAAACTACCCTTAGTTATAGGGTCCCCTTGGGGAGACATGAAAAACCCAGACAGCACGATTAAGCCCAGTCGGTAAAATAGTTTCAGCTCTAAGCCGAGATATAGACAGATGGACAGACGGCATTGCGAAAACTACTTTTTTGGTTTCAGGGGGTCATGAAACGTCATTTATCAAAATCCAAAGTTCGATTTTTTTTGACGATCACAGTACTTTCTCTCAGAGATTTCGAGAGAAATACACAAATATTATTTGTATAGAAAACTTCATAATAATACATTAAAAATTATTTTGCTTAAAAGTTTACTCAGGCAAGGACTTAATAATTTGTGAAAATATGAAAAATATAGCACCAGTTTTTTTTAAAACACAATCGATTATCATCAAACATTTCAAAATCGTAAAACTTTTGATTTGTAATCTTTATGTTATATTATATATCAAATTATAGCTAATTGTATTCTATGCATGAAACATGTGCAACTGTACATTATTATTTGAAATAAAAACATTCCATTCATCTCATAAGAAGCCAAACTAAACTTTAAATGAAACATGTTATGTCCCATGACACCACACATATTTTTTTACGACAACATAACTTTTTTTTCTAGATACCCTGATAACAACGAAGAGACAGGAAGCAGTGAAATGTGTCACAGTTAGATGGCGCATCCTTTCAATCATCCTTGAGTAACACTGCCGCCCTATTTTACTCAGAGGTTCATATCTGTACATCCCTAAGGGAGTTCAGGGATGGGTAAGCGCTCCCTAACAATCACATTAGTTTGAAGCCCACCCGTCAGAGGTTTTTTGAGGGTTTGTAAGGGGGGAAAAGGGGGAGGCGGGTTTGAAGGAGAGTAGTGTGGGACAGATGAATGAATGAAACAAAGTTTCATGCCCCCTCTTGCTCCTTGCCCCGAGGGCTCGGCCCTATCCCCCTTAGGGAGCTATGTTCTGGGCCTTCAACATGGACAAATAAAGAGGGTGGTGTCGGGGGGTGGGGAGTTTGGAAGTGGGAGGGGGGAGGCGAATGGGGAATGTGTGTAGGGAGAACTTCATTTGATGAGTTGGACTCTCTAAAATGTATGTGGGAGGGTTTTAATTTTAAAATGGTCTAATGAATTAGAAAGAAGAGAGCGAACGTGTTTTTAATAACACTAAAAGGTACCGCATTTTGTAAACAATTGATGGATTTGAGGTTTTCGTATATTTACTCCAGAATTGTTGATAAAAGTATGGTGTGGTTTGGTAGTGCGCAACATTCAAATATTGGGGGAACCACTAGAAGAATATTTGGCGTCTAGTGGGGAGTGATAGCGCTGTTTCATTACTTTTGGACGATGTTATTTTAAAGTTTGTTTTTTTAGATTTATTCAAGTTTTAAAATAATAAATATTAAAACATAAAAACACAGTGGGTTTTAATTTTATAGGCTATTTTTAAATGTAACAATAAACCCTTTTTTTTATCTTACAGGTATTTTAACGAATCACCAAATTAATTTTAATTTATCTTCAACAAATAGTTTAAATTATAATATGTTAACAATATATTTTAATATATATTTGTGAAAATTAACATGGGATGAATTTGTTAAGAAATATAATATTTACAATTTGTCTTTACTTTATAAAGGTTGACCTGTTATTGACACCTTAATTGAGCTGGCAACATACGCAATTTTACAGTTTTTTTCACAGTTTTGATACCCTATAGGGCGAATAATTTACTCTCGGAGAAATTGTGTATAATTTATTTACGGTGATTAATTTACGGCAGATCGACTGGGTATCGTGTCAAGTAATTCCACAACATTTTGGCAGTGTCATGTGTTCCAAATAAAAACCTACGGTATTACGAAATTATAATAAATTGTTCACACAATTCTACTTTAATACTTCTTTCGCCTCCCTTCGATGTGTTTAGTAAGACCACAAACATTCTGTAAGATATTCTCTCTTCTGACATTGACACATTATTTGAAAGTGTTATATTATTATCCTATAATTAGAAGCTCTAATTGGTGTACATACCTATTTGGAGTGCACACTGTGACATTTGAGCTTTATGAGTGAAGACAAACGCGCTGTGGTAATGAAGCTGGCGTGTTGGATGTCACTCCTCATCAAGGTACAGACAAGCAAGTCACAAAGAGACACTGGGTTCACTCACGTGGCGTGTACACCTTGTTGCAATTAAATTTTTCTCTTCATTGTGTGTACTTGCACTGAGGTGTTCAACAAGGTATATTTCTGATAGTTTTAAGGCGAACATAATTTATCACAAGAATATATGAAACAGTTTCAAACGGAATCGGTCTCATTAGATGGTATGTATATTTTTTATAAATATACATTACTAGCTAATTAACCGTTTCTTCACATGGGACTTTCACACCTTGATTATCTTCAACCAACATATTTATATACATATTATTATTATTATTGATTACAATTCAACTTTACATTTCCCGACTACCCATAATTGTGTTTTATAACTGCCATTTTATTTAAAAATTACTGTAATATTTATTTAGCATGGAACCTTTCACTATTGGTCCAATAAGAATACAATAAGTATTATTATTATTATTAGCACCGCGTCTTACTACCCGTTCGGGTTATACGCACTTATCGCTAATGTGTAATGGTAGGGTGATTGTGAGATTAAATGGAGGACCTACAGTTTAACGTGGAATCCGAACCAAGGTGGAGGCTTGGCATTCCCCTACAATAAGTAGAATCTGAAAAATAAAAGGTTAAAAGAATGTGTTTTTTTAGCCGCCATCTTGGAACTAAATGGTGGGTATAAACGATAGTAAGCCTTTTATGTTAACCAGGTTTCCGAGAGCGTCCACGAGAAGTTTTATCACAATCGGTAAAGTAATTTTTACGTGAAAATTAATAGAAACATGCCTCAAATTGTTTTTATATATTTGTATGATTATGATAAAATATGTTACACCTTGACATTATTAGAAGACCACGTGCCCTAATGAATAATATATGATAGACATATTTAGTTGAGATTTGGAGGACAGCCAATCCCCCATTCGACTTAAACCGCTAGGTATCCGCATGCCACACCTGTTGACTCTTGAGACCAGAATATAAATACGGCACTAAAATTGTTAGAATTAGGAATTTTTTTCCTCAGTTCCTATTTCTCGGGTCTAAATTAAACTTGGTCACATGAACTAACATACATGCATTTTCACTTCCTTTACATTGAAAGCTTGTATTCTTACCTTAACAGTCCCCATAAATGCACTATATAATAACTTGTCTTCTGTATAATATTAACTAGTTTTTAAACTAAATACTTATTAATTACTTCTTAGTCATAGTAATTATACTTTTAGAATGATTTCAAATCTATGATTTATTTAATTAATTATACACGCTTGGCTATTACAACTAATATTATAATAATATAATACAAGAATAAACCAATTATACAAAGAAGTGAACTAAATATATTATTTAAATGATAAAATAATTCCCAAAGAATTTATATACTCAAGAATTTAACAAATTTATTTATTGCTGGTGGAGATTTTCTATTTATTTATAAAATACCATAGAAAATTACATTATTATATTACCATGGCACATAAACATTATTAACTTCATTTTTAAGTATAGCTGGCAGTAAACTAAGAATTAATTATATTATTGGTTTTAGAGAAGCTTGGTAGTTATTTGATCCAAGTTAAGACGGTGTATAATTAGTTAGTTGACTATTATACATGTAAATAGGCAAATTTTTCCATACTGACCTGATATTAAAAACTTAGCGTGTCTCAAAGGGTGCATTAGTCCTTAAAAATTAATATCCCAGTTATAGTATTTGGAAAATGTTGAAGATTGAGCTTTAGCGGGGAGATGTTTTTGTAAACGTAGCTGTCATAGGATTATAATCTGAGGTTACTATCTGAGTGGGGAGATCAGGAGTCAAATGGCGCATTATTTGTAAACGTATGTCATAGAATTAAAATATGAGGTTACTATTTGAGTGGGGAGATCTGGAGTCAAATGGCTCAGTATCTGCAAACGTATGTCATAGGATTAAAATATGAGGTACTATTTGAGTGGGGAGATCTGGAGTCAAATGGCTCAGTATCTGTAAACGTATGCCATAGGATTAAAATATGAGGTTACTATTTGAGTGGGGAGATCTGGAGTCAAATGGCGCAGTATTTGTAAACGTATGTCAGAGGACTAAGAACGTGAAAGGTCGAGTGTATCAAGCGACGCTGCCCTTATCGACGAACCTTGACGCCAGGTGCTCCAGTATATCCTTGAACACTTCAGGGTTGAGGTTCTTGCCGAGCTGTCGGAGGAAGAACCAATCCGCGGGGCTCGCGGCGTGCACCACGAGAGCGACAGTCGTACGGGGCATGAACCTGACCTGAGCCAGTAGCAGTCTGGACCTCAGAGACGGGCTGACAAACACCGCGAGACGGTACGCTAGCGCCACGAAGGACAGGAAGCTCAGCAGAACCAGCCAGAACCACAGGAACACAAACACCTTCTCGTTGACCACATTAAGGGGCAGCATGCACAGCGAGTCCAGCACCTTAATGGTCGACACACAATTCCTCAGCTCATTACAACGTCTGGTTTCTTTATAGAGTCAAAAACTAGCTTAACCCGAAACAACGCCATGCCTGATACAAGGGATGGGAATTTGAATGGCCTGATAGAAAGACAAGTCCATATGCAAACAAACAAAATATAGTAATATTCTAATAGGAATTATTATTATTATTATTACTATTAGCACTGCGTCTTATTAACCGTTCAGGTTATACGCATCTTACGCTAATGTGTAATGGTAGGATGATTGTGATATGAAATGGAGGACCTACAGTTTAACGTGGAATCCGAACCACGGTGGCCTGGCATTCCCACACGTTCGCAAGTTGTGATTAATATACGTCTGGTCAGAGGTGAAGGAAGGGTTTGGCAATCGGATAAATCTGTACCGGGACCGAGGATTGAACCCCGGACCCCCAGCACAAAAGTCCGACACCTTACCTCTTAGGTCACCAATAGGAAGAACATTTAATAAAATGCAATCACATTTGTTTGAGGTAACGCATTCATAACATTTTACTATAATAATAGTATTATTTTAGATATTATCCTTAATACAAGATTACTACTTTATTTTGTATAGCACTGAGATTCAACGGTTCAGCTCAATTAGTACCGTGAACGGCTACTGAACCAAGAACTTTTGGTTCCATGCACGGCACAGCTGAAACCTTTACCATTGGTTAATTTGATGCATAATTTTTCGCGAACTACATGATGTATTTGAAGGATACAGGGGGGGAGTGGGGAAAGAGATTAGTCATATTTTAACTCAAATTGAATTAATGCTTCCGTCTGCTAAACAAACATGATACATTTATAATGCAATTTATATAATGGATGAAAGAGGTATCTGTCAAAATAAAACTCAATGGATTAGGAATCAAATAGCCGAAGCTATTATTTTTGCTTTTATTGAGGAATTATCCATCAATATATAATATTTTATAATTGAAAAATGACACCGGGACATGGGCTTAGTACGCCAATGCTCTAACCACTGAGCTATCGAGGAATCTTCCCGTGTCCAGGGTCATTCTTCACTCATATTTTTAAGGCAGAGTCTATGATGGACGTGTGGAAATCGTCGGATAAATATGTGTGATTTTATTAAGATCACGAGCTATCAGATAGCACAGCCACCTTCAACTCGATAGTTGGCTTATTGCTGCCACTTGTAAAATTATTATAATTCTAAGGGATCGCATATTTAAGAATCAAAAGAAGAAGAAAAATTCGTTAAACTGTAGCATCAGGCGGGTTTACTCTAGTTTACCAATTGAGACAAACCTGCTGAGTACCAGACGGTCCGAAGTAGTTGAAGGTACACTTGGCCAGTTTGGGGAAGACCCTGGCCATAGGGTCGATGTCGTGTCCATCCGGAACACGGGACAGGACTTTAGGGCCGTAATGGATGAACTCCCCGGCTAGGAACACATCCAGGAAGAAGATCTGGCCCACCTGGGAAAACGGGGATAATTTCATAACCTAATGTTGACCGAGAACACGGATCTGTATAAATAGTGTTTTTTTTACGCACCGCATATTTACACTAATTAGTGTTGAGATGGAGAAGGCAGAATTCAGAGGAAATGCAACCATATATGCGTGAAAGGAGAGTGATATACCATTTAGGGAATATCCCCCTAGGTACATTCTACAAGAATTCGAAGCCCGCGTAGTCAGAAATGCAGTCTATTTGACTGTGGTTCTCTAGACCACTGTTATTCAACCATTTTTGTTTACAGATCCCCATAATTTATTTTCAACTCTGTACCCCCTAAGTTTTTGGTGTATAACACAAGCTATATATATTCTATATTCTACATCTAAAGTAAAAATGTTGATCCCAGACTGCATGTCCTTACGTACAAGTCACTTGTTCAGTGTTTATCAAGCAATAATATACATATGCCCCTATTATTTTTAATTTACCTACTCCCCTAACGTATTCGCGTACCCCAAAGGATACACATACTCCAGTTTAAATACCGCTGAATTAAACTATTCGACTACGGTCATCTGTAAGTTAGCAGCAAGACTATTGCCAAAATCAATTCATGTCTTAGACCGTGTGAGTATCAAACTTGACTTCTTAGACCACGTGAACACTAGTGTGGATGTAGAACAACACTCACCACGTTGATGAAGTTGAGGGTCTCGCAGACCACGAAGCGGAAGGCGTACAGGTTATGGTGATGGCCGCAGCTGTCGAGGTACTCCAAGACTGTCTTTCTTCGCTCCGGAGTCCATACTTCACTCACCAGGGGGCTGTCTGAACAACCACACAGACAAAGGTTGTTGGATTACTTGGTCGTGTGTCCCATTCTCACATCCATTCTCATCATTTATAGTAACACCACCAGGGGCTAGTCCCATCTCTGACAGGATCAATTTCACTCAGTTTTTTCCTTGTTGTTGGCATGATTCTTAACAGATTCAAGTTGGGGTTGAAGGGAAGGTTAGAAAAGAGCAGTATTTTTTTCAGTTTTTATGTCAACACTTTTTTTTGGTATAGATACGTAAAACAACTATCTAGTAGAAATTATGAATTTTTATATTCTCATGGGAATATCAACAGTTGTTGAATACTTGTCAAGGGCTTCCTGGAATTTAATGACAACTTTTTCTATTAATTTGAAAAGTTTATTATTAATACTTAGCAACATGTCTTACTACCCGTTCGGGCTATACGCTAGTTTCTTATTCAGTGCCAATATGCTCATGACATATATTCAACTAATGTTGATTTCATCATGTGAAGAAAATCAAACTCGTTATGTTTCTAATGGAACATTATTGTAGTTACAGTATTTTGGCCAAAATTATATTTTTTATATAAAATAACTTCTAAAACATGGCAAGTCAAAATAGGATCTTCCAAGTTAATTCAGTTACGTTTAATTCCACTAGCAAAAGTAGATATAACAAAAATCATAAATTAGTTAACTGTAAAAATTCCCTTTCATTGTACAAAAATGATATTTCGGGTATTGAACTATTGTTTGTTTGGTAAAATTATTTTTTGTTTTAAATCATTTAAAATTTAGGATATTTGATTAATTCATGAAAATGGCTTACAGGATTCTCCCTGTCAGGATTTATAAACAAAAAATTTCACGTAAGCCTATATATATTTATAATAGGAAACTAGGAAAGGGTAGTTTTGAAATCCAAGTAATTGCTCTAAAGGTATAAATAGTATAGTGAGCTTGTACACTCCAGAGAGGAAAGGTGAAAAGATCATAATACAAATAAAAGGCCTCGCTGGGCTAAATACAAATTTTCTATTTTCGCTTTCTATATTGTACATTAGTGCATAAGTGCTTCAGGTGAGTGTGTAAGGAACTAGAGAAAGGGTCAGTGTTTTAGTACTTTTTATGGCAAAATATTTTTGGACGAAATAAACCAATATTTCTTCAATACACACATAAGTTTAATTTTCTTCACATGTTGATAACAACATCTGTTGAATATCCGTCATGAAACATTAGATAAGAAACTTTTAAAATGAATAGGAAAAATGGTAATTAATTTCCAGGATGGTGACCTGGCGATCTAGGGGTAATGTGTCAGACTTCTATGCTGGTGGCCGGGGTTCAATCCTCGGTCCCGGCATAGATTTTATCTGATTACCAAACCCTTCCTTCACCTCTGACAATACATCTTGTGAATGTGGAGAATGCCAGGCCTCCACCGTGGTTCGGAATCCACGTTAAACTGTAGTTCCTCCAATTCATCTCACAATCACCTTACCATTACACATTAGCGTAAGAGCGTATAACCTGAACGGGTATTAAGACGCGGTGCAAATAATAATAATAATAATAATAATAATTTCCAAGACATCCTTTACTGATATTCAACAACTGTTGATTTCTCCACATGGAGAAAACTAAACTCAATGTTTCTACGTAGCGATATTTTATTTATTTTGACAAAAAAAAATGTTTTGCTATAAAAACTGCATAAACAATTCCCTATACTACCATCTTAATTGTGTTGAGTTAAGATGAAACGCACTTTGTAAAATAGCTTCGAAATGACCAAGTAGACAACGTCGTTAAAGTAACGATGTATTATCTGACGGGTCCTGCGTGGAGGAAACTATGCGCTTGGGGATATAACGACATACCCAGGTTCAAAGCAATAAGTTTGAGTCGACCTCCTTCCCAAAGTTTCCACAGGTACCGCGGCACGTAGAACAGGATGGCTTGGAAGAAGAGCACGAAACACACCCACTGGTAGTACTTGTGGTAGATGACCTCGTCCTCCCCTTCCACGTAGCTACCAACTCCTGGAGATCCTGATAGACCCTCACGGTGTTCTGAAACCTCCAAGAGTCTGTAGTAGGGTCGGAAGTGACCAGTAGCCAACGTTGACATTTACTAGTCTTTATCATTTACCAGGGAAATATGGGAAAGTCACTTTACACACATTTCACAAGACACAAATTTTTATATCTCAAACGCCATAAGGACCTCAGAAAAACATCAATAATTCAAATAGGAACTATACCTCTTTTAACTATAATCTAAATCACATTATAAAGGTCTCATGATTGTATTCAACAGATGGCAGAACTATTTCAATTTGAGTTAAAATTGTACTTTTTCCCATCACCCCTTTTTCCTTTACTTATAATTTCTCAAACATCAATTTTTTTTAATGTCACTAACAAGATTTTGTTAAATTTTCTATATATATATATATTTCATTAATGTCGCGTCTTGAAGTGTTGCAGTGTAGGAACATTTTGTCTATACTCAACCTGTGAATTGTTCTCATCAATGAGTAGAACATTCGTTTGCCAGGTATCAATTGAAATACATTCCCATTGATAGGTTTGCAGATCTGAGCCTACGGGCCAGTTTCATAGACATACTTAGTACGTCTCAAGTGAGAAGTTACACTAAATACAGGACGACACCTACCTAGACTAGAATTTAATGGGCCAATTTCATAATAATCAGACTAAAGGAGGAGTATGGGCGCTGACGTAATATAATTGAATGGAATGGGCCAGTTTCTCAAATGAAACAAGCAATATTAGACCAAGTCTTTTCATAACTTTCTAAAATATAAATAGATTCTACGTTGCTTGTCACAGAATATACCCCCAAAAAATGTTTATATCTTTAAAAATTTGAAAGAACATGACTGTATGGACAATTTTCCGTTTCCTATAAAGTTCATCATCATCATAATCATCATGAACAGCCTCCAGCCACTGACTGGGTCTGTTTGGAACATAAGCCTCTCTTTCCATCACCTCCTTTCCTCCCATCATCACTCTCCCTCCACCTTGACCCAGTCCTCTCCTCTTTCCTCTATACTCCTTACTCCCTTCAGCCATCTCTCCCTTGGTCTTCCTCTTAGCCGCCTACCCCCCACCTCCATATCCAACATCCTCTAAATTTACATATACATAATTTATGATTTTTTTATTTATCAAAATAGACACTACTCTGTGCCTCTTAGTAACATTATTTAGGATCGATTTTTAGGGCTTTTTAATATAAAGACTTGATTAGGGTATGATTATTATTATAATTTAATATTAAACACGTTAATATTTAATATCTTAAAATGACTTGACAGTTTATTGGTACTGAATGCATTGATTAACTATTATTTTCATCAAACATCCCCATTTCCATAGTCATGACAATGTTGTTACTACTCCAAAATAAACTAGAAAGTGGCCTCCTCTGTTACTATGACATTATATGTCGTTAGTAGAAAAACTTCTAAAATAGTAAGTAAATAAAAAAACTTCCCAGACGGTTTAATACCTTGCTCTATCAACTGAGTAATCGATAATATCGTCTTTGCCATTTTTTTTATTTATCTATATCCATTTCTAAGCGTACTATAGTAGCTAAGTAGTATCAACAATTGCTACTAAAACGCACTGCAAAAACTTCAACAACTTTTTAAGTCTAGATATGGTCGAATCCTATGTTTCTCGAATTAGATTATAAATTCTATTATCAAATTTTAAAAAATGCGAAATTTCAGTTAGACAGAAAATCTTAAAAAAGAAATTGTATCACCTTTACAGGTTATATTTATATACTCTAATGGGGTAGGGATGACGAAGGGAGAATTTGCGTGGAAGGAGAGTGAGAAACTTTTTAGGAAAAATAAACCCTTAGTAGACCCGACCGGAATTAGAACCCCGATCTTCCCGTCATGAGCAGGCCAGTATAACAAGAGAGTAATATCGTAGACCGATTGATCACTGAAGCGGATATCTTTAAAATTGAATCGTGTGCATCTGAAAAATTCCAGATTGTTTGTCAATCAAGTTACGTCATAAAAAACAATAACAACTTTTGAGTAAAAAATTTATTTTTATTAATTTAATTGTGTACATTTTTGTGATTTTGATATTTTTCCCCATTACACAAATCTATCATATTCATTTTACCAATTGATTAGAATTATGATTTCAAGTTAAGGCTTTCATGATTTTATTCTAAATATTTTTTACTTTTACGAAATCTGAATTTATCGAATATTATACAATTAAAGGGATTCAAGTAATAAACAATTTGAATATCTTCACTTACCTTTCAAATGTCGAGGCACGGTGAAAGTTGAATAAACCCAACAATAGGAGTCGATCAAATTTGACCTTAAAGCACTTTTGGTTATCAAGCAAATAATTGGATCACCAAAATATTGCTTTGAAGTTACCAGAAGTGAGAATACAACAAGCATAACCACAGTAGCTTTGTAATGAAGACGAAATACATTGTTATCGATGCAAATGGTTTGAACTTTGAGCAAAGCACGGACTGAACCAAAGAGATCAAACATGTTGAAATACGTTTCACCTATTTTGAAGTTTAATTCACAATCTGAGAGATATATAAACAAAGTATCAACATTTATGTTGTTTTTTTCGCAAAGACTCCAAACAACAATGACTTACAGAATAAAACTCGAAAAATTAAGATTAAAAACAAAAGTAAGATATCAGTGATACCAACAAGATTATTTTTAAGAAATTGTAATAATATCACGGTAGAAAATGCAAGAGGTAAACTATTTTCTCCTTGGAATGTGAATGACGTATTATAAAACAAAATGAATTAATGATTTTTACATTGAATATTAGTGGCTGAAATAATTAAAAATGTATGTTTAAATAACTTATGAGCAGATTTTTAAAATTTTAACTTTAAATTGATCGTATAGTCAAATTAGATTATATATATATATATAAATAAAGATATCAATTGTTTATACAATATCTAATTTGTTAATTTACAGTTTACTCAAATTGTTGCTGCTAGGTAGATTCAACATAAGCCTTTTAAATGTTTTAGCGGTGATAGAAATTATGGGCTCTGGGGCGATAATATTTTAGAAACATATTTAAATATGTTATTTATGACCACGTGGTCTATATTGTCTGACCAAAATAGTTTATAGGTAGTTTTGTTTGCTTTGCATAATGCCACTCAAAGAGGTGTAGGTGAGATGTATGCTGATCGAGGAAGATGAAAATATAATATGATTATAGGGGTGAAGAAGGGGGGGCGGGGTCAATCTGTACATATTTTTCAGGACAATTACTTTTATATCTTAAGCCCCATAAAGAGCAAGAAATACTTTTTTATAGTTAATTTAAAATTATAGGACACAAACTTCTTTAAAAACACTACAAAACGTAGGAAGGGTCTCATGTTTGTCTAACCAATGTCGGCAATAATTAAATTTGAGATGAAATCAGACCTTACTAGCCTTTTCCCATTTACACTTCATATCTTACTCATCCGTTTACATTCTCAATATAATACCATCCTCCACGATTAATTATCTCTATTCCTGTGTAGAGTTTTATCCTTAGTTTCATCAGCTGTCTGTCAATAAATGTGATTAAAATACGGCAAATATATATTGTCATTTCAAATGTCTAACTACTTTTCATTATTATGTTTGGCAGTTCTCCCTTTGTTTTTCATGGTAATAGGAAAACCTTGGCTACTAATCTATTAATTAGACTTAGCCAAGTGTCACTGTTCTTTTTAAGATGACAATCTATTAAAAATTCAATTATATTCTGATTAAAATATTAATTATACTTTTAATTACATTTTATTGTTGAACCATATATTGTTAAAGTTATTTATTAATAATTTATTTATACATATAATGTTGAAAATGGAGTTTATACGGATAAGTCCATACTTAGGTGACCCTGGGTACAGGACGAATCCTGGATAGCTCAATGCTAGTATGTTGGTGCTCTAAGACAGAAAAGCCAGGTTCAATTCCTGTATCCAAGTGTCATTTCAAACAGATTAATATATTATTTAATTTAAAAGAATATACTGTGTTAAGACAAAGAAAGATAAAGTTAATATAAATGGAGAAAACTAAATAATGATGAGTTAAATACTCTTAAGCAAACACTGATGGGGGAAATAAAATTCTTCAGTTTACGAGTGACAGGGAATTTATCGCGAATGGAAGAAACTTAAACCTCGTTCAATTTTTAACTGGCAAACCAAATAAGAATATACCAGTGGGAAGACGTAGAAGCAAATGGGAGGGTAACATTAGAATATACCTGAAAGAGAGAGGGTGTAATGAGGTGGACTGGATATAGTTAAGGATAGTGATATGTGGCGTCCTTTGGTAAGCGCGACAATAAACTTTCAAGTTTCTATTGCCATAGAATAAGTAAGTGAGGTATTTAATAAAATCCAAAATAATACTTCACTGTAAAGGCTTACACTTGTACTTTATTTCTCTTGCACAAAAATCGTTTGTTGGAATCATAGACTAAGTATAACGTCTTGCGTGCGAGAGAATAGTCTAGTTAACACTTTCAAAATATTTTGGAGAACGTTAAGTTGATTATGAGTAAATATATAACAACACAATAACACCATGCTTTTCAGGCTTTCGTTCTTGGTTCAATGCCGATCCAGAAACCACCGTCGACCGTCATGTTCAAGCTCTTTCGTGTGATTCGGAGAGGTATTGGCGTCTTACTGGTAGGTCGAAGGTTGAAATTGTGCAGAAGATGAACCAGGGCTAGCTTAACTTCCATCAGAGCAAACCTCATACCTGTATAAAAAAATGGTATTATGTATATTGGAGAAGAATTATTTTCGTCCTTGATGTAAATTTTAAGGGTGAATTAATACTGTATCTAAATAAATCAAAGTTATTCAAATAATATAACTATAAATATAAATTAACAATACTGATAAATCCAAATTTTTCGTTTACAAATACACACACACAGGTCCATGTATTAAATATCTATATACATATAAAACACTATTAAACATATAATTGTTGGGCTAATTAATCAACAAGTTTAAATTAATATTAAAAACTTGTAATTTATATAATAGCTTAGCTAAGAGACGTAAAGTAAGTAGATAATTTTTACCCAGAAAAGTATCAAGCTTTTCTTTCTTGGTTACTCCATGGCAAAAGCTTATAAGATAAGGCCGTAGTATAATCAGTTATGGTAAAATTGTTATTTTCCAGGATGTAGTGAACTTGTTAGGAATGATCACTAATAAAATACTAACATTTTTGGGTTCAACCGTGATAGTATAGTAATTACCACATCGCACATTCAACACCCCCCCCCCCAAAAAAAAAGATTTGGACTTTTGTTGGGTTGTTGAAACTGTACAGTTGTAGGCTTTGTATTAGTTGAGAAAAAAGGATGTTGACCACAGAAATAATATATGGGATTTAACTAGTGTTATCTGATAATGTTAAAAAGAACCACTACAGATCCCATGGCTTGAAGTATGATCAGGTCAAACTAGTTTTGGAAGCATTTCTATCTGTCGGATACTACGTCCAGAATTTAAATGAGGGCGACAAAGGATATCGCCCCAGGATCTCCATAAACTTTTGCAATAAAAAATACGAGTTCTATTTGGATTTATATAGTTCAGTATTGTTAATATCTTTAAAATTATATATCACCTATGGCTAGCTTCATTTTAAACAAAACCCACCCCACCCGCCTCGGTGGCGTAGTTGTCTAACGCGCTTTTCGTGTAGAGCTCGACTGCTGAGGACGGGGAGATCGAGGTTCGAATCTCGGTCGGGTGAACTGGGGTGGCTTTTCCAAAATGGTTTTACACTCTCCCTCCACGCAAATTCGGGTTCACTTCCTCTAATTCAACCTTTCCAATTCATAATCCTTTAGCGTAATTAGTACTTAGAGCGTATAACCCAAACGGGTAGCAAGACGCGGTGCTAAATATTATATTATTATTATTTTAAACCAGTCTAATTTATTGTGTTGACAATATTTCTATATTTAAATAATAACTTTAACATTAAACTACCATACAGTGCATACGTAGCCACTTCATATTCGCAGGAAGCAGTTATGTTATTTGTGTGATTCTAACGTAATTCAAGGTCAGTATGATACTAATTACAATACATTTTGATCTTGTCGGTTAATGTTGCGACCAGGAGACAGGGGTTCAAATACTGCTTGGCTGTACTTAGAATGGTTCTCCACTTTATCTTCAAGCAAATGTTGGCACACTTTCTCCAAATTAAAACTTCCTTATCCACCACAAAGTAGCTTAATTATTACATAGGTATATAACCCTAACCTGCAGTAAGGCATGGTGATAACATTGTTTTTGTTTTTTTAACTTTTGATTGTAGGCAATGAATGGATTAAGTTTAATAACTGAAATTCAAGTTAATATACTAATACACAGCAAGATTATTCTACCGAATATGATTATTATTATTAGTAGTAGTAATAATAAATAATAATAATAATATTTAGCACCGCGTCTTACTACCCGTTCGGGTTATACGCTTAGTAGTAATAATAATAATATTGTTATTACTATCATCGCCACGTCTTACTACCCGTTCGGGCTATACGCACTTACGCTAATGTGTAATGGTAGGGTGATTGTGAGATGAAATGGAGG
>CABFOV010002321.1:60203-82703 GCA_902141375.1 Timema poppense | reverse complement strand
AAATGTTAGCAAGACACGAAACTAAGCTAAATGGTACGACACTACTTCCTCATATCCTGTATTACAGACATGTAGCTTCAAATTTTCAAAATTCAGTAAGCTACCCTTAAATAATAAACTTTACTCATGAAACAAACACATCATCATGTTAATCATAATAATGACTTTTTAATTACAAATTTAAAATCAATTTGTTTAATTTATTTAACAAAATTCAAATTTAAAAAAATAAATCTTTGTTAGCTTCCCCAAAATTATTTATTATGAAATTAGAAACGTATTCTTATTTACCATAAAAATATATTCAACATTTTCTATTTGTAATTCAATATAAAGTTCAATTTTAAAAACATTCAAATTTTCTACAATTTATTGTACTGTAAGTAAACAACCTTTAATATAATTTATTTTATATAAATAAAGAATCGTTATTATTGATGTATAAAATAGTTTCCTGTATCAATTTTGAACGAACCAAATTAATAATAAATTTTTTTAAATATTCAAATTAAAAAAACTTTATTGGTAAACTACCCATAGCTAAGTTTCCTCCAAAATAAGTATCTAACTTTATTTGTCATATCCATTTCAAACACTCACCAGATATACATTTTAGGCATAATGGTTACCACCATTTTCAAAATAATTCGAATATTAAAAATGCACGCCTCACTAAAATACCGATTATCGAATATTTACACAAAACAAAGTGTACGTGGTTATTTGTCATGTCAAACACTCCCAAGATATCCATTTGGAACCAAATAGTTATAGCCATTTGTATAATATTTCAAGTTTTTGAAAAATCAGTCATAAATAAACTAGCCATCAATTTATTTTTACCAAAAAATCAGGTAGAAACGTTTTATTCATGTCTATCTCTCCCAAATACTCATTTGAAACCAGATAGTTTTAGAAATTTGTAAAATATTTCTAGTTTTTGAATTTTTTTTGTCACATGTAAGCAACCCTTCAATAAATATTTGCCCAAAAACCATATAATATATTATAGTGTTACTTGTCAGGTCAAAAAAATAATATATATGCAATTTAAAATATATTTATAGCCATTCTCGAGAAATTTGGAGTTAAAAAGATTTACTAATTAGTAAACTACCCTTAATTTAAGGGCTAGGGTGAAAACAGAATAATAATAATAATAATATAATAATAGTTATAATATTTAGCACCACGTCTTAATACCCGTTCGGGTTATACGCTTTAAGTACTAATTACGCTAATGGATTAGGAATTGGTAAGGTTTAAATAGAGGAAGTGAGCCCGCATTTGCGTGGAGAGAGAGAGTGGAAAACCATTTAGGAAAAACCATCCCCAGTTCACCCTACCGAGATTCGAAAGTTGATCTCCCCGTCCTTAGCAGTCGAGCTCAACACGACAAGCGCGTTAGCCAACTACGCCACCGAGGCGGGTGAAAACAGAATAAATGGTACAGTGTACCACACATAATTTCTCCCACTTTTATAATATAAACATATAAATTTAGTAAAAACTCAAAAATTGTGAAATTAAATAGTAGGTTTATACATTGTTGTAGAACTATACAAAAATAATAAATTAATTAATAATACACACTGTTAGTTACTTAACTCATCACAGTCCACCAAAGAACATAAGTACCAAATTAATTTTCAATGACTTGAATTAAATATTATATCTATTTCCTTAGAGCTGAGAAATTATTAGTTTTATAATAATATATTTCAAATAAAAGATTTTAATCTCTAATAGCACAAAACCTTCATAATGATAAGTTATTTCATATCTCATATAGTTGCGGAGAAATTATAAAAATGAAAAAGAAATTTCCCTATTGAAAGTACCCCCAATATCATTTTCATGAGGAGATGAGAATCGCCATCTTGATTATAGTGGTAAACAGTGTATAGATATAAAATTAAATCAAAATCAAAATCATTAGAACGAATTTTAGAAAATGGTTTTTTCCCCTGTTTGCCCTTCAATAAACTTTCCTTACATTTTGGGTTGGGTATCTAATTAAAAAAAACCTTGGGGGGGGATCTTATTAAAACTCTAGATGCATAATCAGTAAAATAGTTTCAGCTCTATCACAAGGTACAGATATGTAGATGGACAGATAGACAGACGGACAGACATACAGATGGACAGACAGACGGCAATGTGAACAATTTTTTTTTGTTTCAGAGTGTCATGGAACTTCGATATTTTTAAAATATTTAGTTAGATTTTATTAAGATTTCAATACTTTCTCCCCGAGATGTGGAGGGAAAGAATAAATAGTTTTGTGGTATAGCCCTATTGCATCTAAATATTTTGTTTGAAAAAAAATCAATCAAATTATTTTAAATCCGTGGCCAGATAAGCCAGATGTACAAATGGACTGGCATGGGGATGGACAGAATTTGTGGATTCGTGTTCACATAAAACATAAACATTTATCATAATCTCTAATGTGATTTTTACACGGTCACAATACTTTCTCTTGATGTAAGAAATTAAAATATATGGTTATATTGTTGAACGTACCAATTAAAATAATAATAAATAATATCGATACATTATGGAAACTTTTCGATACTTGGCATCGTGATTAAAGTTAAGAAATACCAATTTATAAATGATTACTTGTCAGAGTCTGAACTATACGCTACTTTGTGGCTATTAAAACAATGCAATCATTTATACTCCAAGTAGTGGAACTTAGAATAGTCAAATAAATAAATGTCATTATTCTTAAGGTGTGGTGTAAGGGACGGGCCTTAAGTTTGTATTTATATAATATTTGGGTTTAGTCTTATTTTATACACGGAGTAATATCAAACATTTATATTAATTGTGATAAACGTAGTACCATATAAACATGTACTTATTAAATATAGAGAAAGTTGTTTTCCAAATTTTCAAATGATCATGACAAATGCTCAAGTAACGTTGAAATAAATAAATAGATAAAATATAACTTTATGAATCTACCGGAGAAACATTTGTTTTTACCAACACATATTTTTATTTTAAAACTACAATATTGCGGGCATTATGACACCCCATTTTAAATATGTATTATATCTTGATATATCGTTCTATATTGTGAAATATAGGGATTAAGAGACATACCTCTAAGGAGACCGGGAGTGTTATTGATCACAGCTTGGTCAAGGGTGTCAATTAAAACCTTGGTAGGAAGGATTCAAATGTCTACAAGAAACGTAAGGTTTTACCTGCTAGTTATCCAGCTAGATTGAGTTATTAAAAAAAGGTTTATATGTAGTCTAATACAAGGATTATTAACAATATAATTTATGAGGTGGGAGTGAGAGAAGATGACTTGATGAAACATATTAGATTTTTTATCACCACGTCTTAGCACCCATTTGGGTTATACTTTTTCGTACTTATTACGCCAAGGGTTCTAGGGATTAGGGAGGCTATATTTACAAGAAGTGTACTTGCATTTGGGTGGAGGGAGAGTAAAAAACCATTCTGGAAAAATCACCCTCAGTACACCCAAACGAGATTCGATCCTCGGCCTCCCCATCATTGACAGTCTGGTCTACAACAAGAGTTGTGCTTTAGACCACGCAGCCACCGAAATAAAATACATATATATATATATATATATATATGTATTTATACTAACGTGAAGTAAGGATTGAAGAAACAGAAGGGAAGCCCAACTAGTTCAATCAACCTTCTCGTCGATAGCAGCCAAGTACAACTAACGCCTCAAACCCCTTGGCCACTATTTCGGATAGTAGGATAACATATTCATATTTAATATAATAATTCACTATCAGCCTCTTGGTATAGTGGTCAGAGAACCTGGCTGCTGTATTAGAGGTCGAGGAGTTGATTCCCCGAAGATACCAAAGCATTTTTGTCAGAGGGTAAATAAATCCTATGGTCATCCACGTTTAGTTTAATTAGGCTTAAGTTAAGTCAATATCTTTATTGGACCCACCCCGTAATATTCACTATCTTTATCTCAACTCATCTCATCGGGAAGTGAAAAGAGCCTCCACTAAAATTACATTCGGACGTGCCCTTGGCAATCGGCTAATCTTTCCTCAAACAGAGCTACGAGTGATCCAGACGGGCCGTTATAATTACATTTCCATTTCACGAAACAAAGAAACTCCTCAAATATTATATGGCCTAGTTCTAAATTAAGTAAAGTTCTTATCAGTGCTATGAAATATATATAATGAATCAAGTTTTGTGGTTTGGTTTTATTAATTTATAATTTCAGTTTGGTTTGTGTTTGTTATAAGGAAGACAACAATTTCATCATTTCCCCCTTCACTTCCTTTTGAGAGATTTTCACAATTATCTTTATTCCTCTTTCAGCCCTTTTAAGAAAGAATATTCTGCCATATTTCATAAGATGTTAGCAAACACGTCACGTGGCGAACATATTACTCCAACCACCTCCCCGTCCCAACTACCACTCATCTCCCTCCATCAAACTTCTTGCTTCCTTTCTTTATTTGTCCCTCTTCACTTTTGCCATCAACTCCTCGAGTGAATTCTCCGAGATTTCCTGCCCCTTTCCCGACCTCTACTTCACCATCAGCGAACACATATCAAGGTCCTCTAAAATTTACCTCCAGAGCCATTTCAACTTTCCACTTGCTTCCATTAGTCCCCTCCGCGCGTCTCTGTGACAGGAATGGCCTATCGTGGACCGCACAAGAAACCGAGTTACCAAGGTTGGAGGTGGATTTTAAATTAGTCCAACCCTAGTGCTGGGTGTGATTTCACTAAAGTAATTTTTGTATTTATATAAAGTAAAATTGAATAAACAAAGTGTTATAGAACCAAACCTGAACCAGTGATTTCATCATATAGGGCATGAAACCCATGAGAGATTGAATGGCTGACGTTGTGGAGGTACGGTTTGGTTGAATACCGGAAGAATAAATTAGGGTATATTCAAATTGTGTTTTTCCATTCTATCTTCACGCAAATGTCAGTGTACTTACTATAATAAATCCTTCTCATCCTTCTCCTGTGTCAATAATAGCCACTGTAATAAACAAAGAATAAAAATAAAAACCACAACAATTACTTTCTAAATATCTCAATAATGTGGGCATTTAAACAATAGCAAGGCGTGGATTTTTTGTTTGTTCAATTACTTACAAAGGATATTTTGTACTATAGAAGCTTTTTCAATTATTTTTTTTAAGGTTGGTTACACACGTAAGAATGAATATTTATTTTGGTCAAATTAAATCAAGTATTTTTGATTTTACTAAGCTAGAAATAATTTGACAAGATTTGTGGATGATTTCTTATGTGTGGATATATTTTTGAAAGCTTATTTAGATTTAGTTATTGAGCCAAATTTAAATTAAGTATGTTATATAAGCACGTATAAATATATTTATATAATCTTCGTTTAGCTTGCATTATTCCATTGTTGTATATCTTAATAGCTAGGGACATTGTGAAATCCATCAACGTAAGACTTCTCTACCTTTTGTGATATATTGAATGTACTGTACATGTTGATTTATGTATGTATTATTTATGTATACATGTATTAAAGCCTATGTTTAGAGAAATAATAAAAACACCAATCAAGAAGTGATTCTTCGATGCCTCAAACTATACCCGAGTATTATTGAGCTAAATAATCACAAATCGATCTTTAATATGATACTCAAAGTGAGTGCTATGTGATTTACTGTTTTGGTAAAAACCTTTTGAATTATATGTTGATAAAAAAAGATTATATTTTGTATATTTTGTCTGCGCTTTTAGAAATTATTCTAATATTCTACATTCTTAAGCAATGATTAATCTTGATTTAAAATATCAAATAAAAGAAAATAAGTATAACGTAAAACTATTGATCAATGTCGAGGTAGTATTCTATACACAGGTGTTTCCTTTATAAGCACATAGCCCAACTGAATATGAGTTAACTTGGGTTGAACAGGAGTATAGCTGCCTGGTCAGCGTAAAGGAATGTGTAATTGTGAGCCTGTTAACGGATACCATGCTACATGCATGTGTCTCACTCCTTATCCTGCAGAGCGTGACTTCAAGGCTGACCACGAGTTATAGCTGCCTGGTCAGCGTAAAGGAATGTGTAATTGTGAGGCTGTTAACGGATACCATGCTACATGCTTGTGTCTCACTCCTAGCCCTGCTGAGCGTGACTTCAAGGCTGACCACGAGTATAGCTGCACAGCTCTTGTGCCAAGTGACGTGTAATTGCAGCACACCGACATGACAGGATTATATCCTCCTACATGCCTGTGACGCAACCCGCATACCAGAGGTGAAGGAAGACACTCGTTTTGCAGTCTCTCTTGCCTAGACATTCCTGCTCGACATTTGCCTTTAACTCCTGTGGAAGGGGGGTATTCGCAGTATATATAGGACGTGTCAGGGCATCCTGTTCATTCTGCAGTGAGTCGCTTCTCTTCTTCAATATAAATGAGGAACATGTCGTATCACAAACGTACATTTTTTAAATGTAACAATGTTTTGTTTTGAGCTAGATCAGTTCAGGATGAGAGCTGGTCAGTGTACTATCTATTCTCACACTGGTAGCCACATGGAGACAGGGGGGAAATACTCCCTAGTATGCATACATGTATCACGTAGCGCCCTTGATGAGGGTGTAAGGGTTCCGTCATAGCGTTACGCTGCGTCACATGGGAGGAAGGGGTGTTAGGCTACTGCAACCTAGTGATGTTTTACTGGTAGTTTATAAATCAAACAATTTTAAAAAATGTTTTAATTTATCAAATTAAATTGAATGAAATAGGTAGGCTACTAAATGTGCTTCATTCAGTTATCACTTAGTATTTCATTTATTTGCAGGAATACTAAATTATTCTTCATATTAAATTCCAAAGATGCGATCAGACACTGTCACTTGGTAGGAAGATGTTTAAATAATGATCCATTTACGTGTAGACTTAAACTCTTTCATTCTTTTAAAATAGTGTTTTTTTATAAATACTAATTAAACTGTTTGACTAGAAATCACATCCTTTATTAAAAATCCTATTTATTTTAAACTTATAAGTTCCGACGTGAATAAAAATAGTCTACTAAAAAAACCAGCCCTTTCAAAAATGACATGAGACAAAGGTGTTTTTTAATAGTTGAAACTGGAAGCGTTACCTAACTCAAGGTGGCTAAGGAGGTCACCAAACTTTTACGGGGCGTAATATGGAGGGCGACGGAGTAAAAAAAGGCCTAAATGACCCCTTTATAGAAGGTCTGCTACTGGTCTTTTTGACCGGCAAAATCTTCCTTTCTTAGATAACTTATTTTTAAACAAAACTAAGGGATACATGTTTTACCTTCCACATTTATTATATAAAGGCATTTCCTGGCTCAAAAGTTAAATAAACAAACATTTTGAATCTTTGAAACCTTGAATAAAAATAAAACCATACGACATAGTTATCCTGGTACCAATCGTTTTGAGTGCAGTAATAAATTTATTCAAACCCACCATTTATGTGAAAGTATTTAGTCCCAGGTGTATCGCACATCTTCTTGCCCAGCACACACTGGTCCTTCGATTAATTACAAGATTTACAGCCCCCAATCTGACAGTTCTTGCGAGTCTTGCTTTGTTTGGTTATTCTTATCGCAGCACCAACTGTTCGTCTTGATTACACATGCAATGATGCCAGTTCTCCTGCCAAGCGCGCAGCCGGGTAATATTTTTTGGGGGTGGCCACAATTTTTTACAAAAATTTAAATATTCATTTAAAATAAAACAAATTTATAATTTATCAATAATTATATGTTATAAATATATATATATATCACAATACATTAAAATATATTATATGGTAAAATAATATTATTGTTCATGGTAAGAGTAACAATTTACACTTTTATTCTCCTAGGTTGTAGCTTAAAAATTCTATAATTTTATCAATGTGTACTAGTTTCCTATGTATTGACATTAATGCTAACCATTTAAGTCTTTACTGTTCCATGCGGCTTTGAAGATAGTTCTTCCATGCTTTTCAGTGTAAAAAAGGACCGTTCTGCAGAAGCTGTTTTCACTGGAAGAGTTTCCAAGATCCTCAATAATACACGAATATTCAGGAAGAGGACTTCACTACATTCAATAATAGATTTCTACAGCACTTTGGGGCCTTCCATCCTGAGGAGTGTTTTGCCATTTCAATGGCCACAGCTCAAATTCTGATGTTAACATATTTAAATGATTTTTTTTCAAATCATCAATGTTAAAGCTGAATAGATCCTCATGAGCCTTAGCATTTTTATCCAGAAAGGATTCATAAAATAGACAATTCAATCCTAGCAATATGTTTCTATGTGTCACAAGCCTCTCTTCCATTTAATTCTTGATTTCCTTCAAAACATGGATGGAACACACATCTCTTATAGTAAGTACTCTTCTGGAGCCCTTTCTGGGCGATTTTCTCTATGTCTTTGGGTTCCAGTCATTCTGGATGTCGAAAGTATCACTCCAAAGTAATTTGTTTTATTGACGGTTTTGTTGAAAGTCGTCTGAAACTCTATATCAGCAATATTTTTTATGTGTCCAAATCAACATGTTCAATGGCCAAGTACAAGTCAATATTTACAGTTTGTAAGTATACAAATAGATGATTCGTGTTTCTCGAAAGTTTCTTACAATCTGCTAAAGACATATTTATTAAAAATTCACAAATACACTTTTTGAGAATTAGTGCGTGGGAGCACATTTCTAATCATTCCCACTCTCAATTATTTGTTGTAAAGCCTCTGTGGAATTGCCTCTTCCAAAAGAGCTACAGCCTCATGCATTTCAACACATGTTGTTTCGAGACAATTTGACAAGCGGGGGAAAGAGTGGAATGACTGTTGTAAGATTTCTTTTAATGCTACTGCTATTTTATGAGATGCTATAGAAACACACAAGTGCCATCAAGGATCGCAAATACATATCTTATTCCCTGCACTTGATCCATCAGTTAAGCATAGATTTAGGCAATGAGAAGAACAATGAGTTTAAACATCAGTAGTAAATTCTGCTTTTATAATTTCTTGCATTCCTTTGAATTACCCTCAATATTAGCAGCACCATCATAGCTCTGTCCTATCATTTTTTTAGATCAAGCCTTAATTAATTCCTTTTTAAGAATAATTGAAGCAAGTCCTTTGCCAGTAACGTCCCTTACTTCAAAAAATTGGAAAATTTCTTCTGTTATTTTCATGGTTTGTTTTTCCAAATATAGAATACAAAATGAAAACTCTTCTGTATTGGTAATGACTAAAGTTTAGTCAGCTTAAATTGAGAATAATTGATTTGAATAAACTTTGCTCTAAAATTTTCCTTTAATTTTTTCCCAATAATTGAGATTATTTCGTTCTGTATGAATGTACTTGTATGTAATGCATTTCCCAAGTGTTCTTGATGTTATCCACAAGGGCGTTGTCTTATCTTTGAGCACGATATCTCAATAAAGCTCTGAAATTAAAGTAATTTTTTTCTGGTTCACCAATAATCAGCTACCCACTGCTAACCTCTCTCATAAAACTCTTTTATGGGTAGTTTATTGATGAATTATTTCAAAAGATATAAAATATTTTAAAATGGCTCTAACAATTTGGTTCAAAATTGAAATCTTAGATAGTGAATCCCATAACAAATATCAGTGTATACATTTTTTTGATTAAAGATTATTTAAGGGTAGTTTACTGAGTAGTAAATTTTATAACCATTAAATATCGGGAAAATAGTACTTAGGACCTTGTTCCGAATTGCTATTTTGTTAGGGATTGACATGATAAAAAACCGTATATATTTATATATGGTGTAAAAAATGTATTGATTGATAATTTAACTAAATATTGGTTTTTCAAAAACTTGAATTGTTTTACAAATGGCTATAATGATTTGATTCCAAATAGGTATATTTTTAGTGTCTGGCATGCAATTATTAACAGTATATATTTGGTTTTGAGGTCGAATCTCTTTTCTGGATAATTTACTGTTGTATGATTTTTTCAAAAACTTTAAATGTTTAAAAAATTGCTATAATGATTTGGTTCCAAATGGTTATCTTGATAGTTTTGACATGACAATTAACACTGTATAATTGTTTAGGGGGTAATAATTCAATTGTGGGTATTTTAATATTGACTTATTTTTTGAAAACTTTAAATATTTCAAATGTTTCAAATGGGTATCTTGATAGGGTTTGACATAAAAAAATCGCACTGTTTTCTTGTTTTTGGGGAGATACTCATTTACTGTTAGCTTACTGATGACTTATTTATCAAAGACAGAAAATATTTTAAAATGTCCCTAATAATTTCATTCTAAAATAAATGGGTATCTTGAAAGTGTTTGATATTACAAATAACACTGTATACTTTTTTTTTGGGTAGGAATTCAATAGAATATCTTTTAATTAGATTATAACTAAAGACTTAGATAGTTATTAATACAAATATTAACGAGAAAGAAAAGGCTAAAAAGTTAAATACAATGGAAAGTGAATAACTAATGTGTTAAAAATCATTTCATTTTAATAACAATCATAGGTTGAATAAAAACATAAAAATAATATGAGTCAAAGGGGGCTAGAAAAATGGATTAAAAAATATATGGTTGACAGTATTTACAAATAAACCTGCAAGTCAAGAATATAAACAAAACACTAAGTGTAACATGGTCATAACAAATAAAATGGCTTAATTAAAAATAATAAGCTAAGCTATAGAATAAATTGTTATATTATACAGAATTATATGACCAAGTATCTAAGTCTTTATTTGAAGAATTGGCGTCCCTTACTCCTTATAACAGTTTTCCTGTGTAGATGGTGGTTACAGGAACTCTAGTTATCCCGACATGTTTCGGTGCGAATTAGCGCACCATAATCATGGAGTCCATTATGTGTTGAGGACACGATGTGTTGATGTTGAACGAACAAGGAAGTAAACTCACTTTTGATACCCTATAAGCTTTAAACAAGTAAGAAAACCTACTCACCATACATTTTGTCTTGGATTCAGCATATAACTACAATTTCAAACTAGACTTTTAATTATTTTTGCTCATCTACTGAATAAATAGTCAGTAGGCCTAACCTGGGAGGAACTGCTCATCGACCATTATAATGTCACCTGCTTTGTAGCTCATCATACAGTTATCTACAGGGTGTTTCCAAAGAGAATAACTGTTGCAAAAAGATCTGTCTGTAACCTCTGAAAGTTCGTGTTATTGTCATTAAATCACTGAAATCTTAGAACATCTCAAAATCTTCCCCTAACCATAAAACAAGAGAAAAGGGGTGATTCACCATTCTTTAACTATATATCTATCATAAGTGAGGGTTTTTTATCCGTAAATTACACGAGCATATATATATTAGCTAAATGATATTTTAGTACCTCTCGTTCAAGAGACCAAGTGTCGTCCTAGAGATATCGCCAAGCTCTAGATTCAATGCGTGATTTGATATTTTCGATAATAGCGTCATCCATCAATAGTCTGTAAGCACTATAGTAATTTCCACTGGTGATTAGTCTTTTAGGATACATTTCTCGACCAGGAGCCTATTACAGCACGTTATGGTAGCCTCTACCTTCTCGATGTGCTGCCCGGTGCGATATGTGTCCCCACCGTTCCAGCGGTGGCTGATCCATCAGAACCCACTGGAGGAAACTGTCGGGCCAGTATTAAGATTGTTTTCAAAATTGTGTTATAAAATTTAAGTATGTAACATGTGAAAAAATTGGCTCTAGTAAGGTCGTATAAGAAGATCTGAAGAGAAGCAGATTAAAAAAAATTGTTTTGCTATAAAAGTTATTTTGGTTTATTAATTGTATTATTATTCTAGTTTAAATATACGAGTATAAGTAATATTTTATAGGTACAATAGCACTCATATGGAATGATCTGATGTCCTCTGCTCTCTGTACCCCCCATATATTCACTGTCCTTTTATTCTGAAGATTTTTTAGGGTTGGAGTAGGAGTTATTGCCTTCACTAACTTCATACACATTCCGCAGCTTTCATGCACATACATCAAGATCCTCTTTTAATTTACCTTCAGGAAATGTTGATATGTAGTTCAAAATACACTCGTTTCACCCAACACGGCTTGCCATTATGACACCAAAATTATAAATCAATGGAGGTAAACCAGATTGTAACATCCTAAGTCCTAAAGGAATTGATTAAACATTATGAAATAAATGAAGGAGAGGAAGCAACTAATTGTAGTGAATAGTTTTGTCAGATATAAACACAAGCTATAAACAGGAAAATAATCATAATCATAATGTCACGAGTTTTTTTGACGTGAGAGACAATATAGAGGTAGTTTCCTAGGAGTCTGCGACCGCAGACGTGGGGTGGTGAGTCGCAGACGCTGGATAAAGTATTCCCCTGGATGATTCTCGTTGTTCGTCAGTCGTGGGTAATTTTATGTGTAGTATGGATCGTTCGTCATTTATCATAGCTTTTTAATTGAATTTTATTTATTTTCCATGTTATTTTGGAAAAGTGTTAATCTGAATTATGACACTAATTCAAAGTAATCGGTGTGTTGTCCTTCACGTGTTGGTCCCGGCACACTAGCGATGATCAAAATTTGAGTGGTGTTTTAGCACCTTTTAAATTGAATTTTTCGTCCCTTTATATGGATAAATCTTGAACTATTTTCAAAACCAACTCAATAAAACACAAAACTAAATATAAACTCTACCAAAACTCACACTTTCTTGGTGGTGCTCTCGGAGCAGTCTGGACGCAGACGCAATGTAGAGACGCTGGACGCACGCTCTGGTCGCCAGTCGCAGTCGCCTCGAAAGAACTGGCTACTTAACAAGCTATGGAGACCAGTATTGTAGCTGGTCGCAGATGCGCCGAGGGAATCATACACGCTCTCAATACACATGATTATCAGGTTGAGGTTAAACTCGTTTTTCTGTGGTCTTCAAAATTTTATTTTATCAATTAATCAACTCTCTATACTAATGTGGACTTATTTACGCTAAAATAATGTAATAGTTCCAACCTTCAAGTGATTAATAGCCATGCTGTTAAGGGTTCAAATGAAAACATTTATAATCACCATCCCTTCCTAGCCTAACATTAGTTTTATATTCACTCAAGATATTAGACTTCTTTAGTCACACCCATATTCAATGAAAATACGTTTACGTGGGTCACGTTGCCTAGCCTAGCTATCAGATGTTATGGGAGGAATTTTACTACCCCACAAGCTTTCCCACAATAACCGTAAAACAATATTTAAAAACAATTTTAGATCGAAACCAAAATATACTGCAATGCACTAAAATGGTTTTTTAAAGACTGTTAACAGTTGAGGCTATTTGGAAAATTAATGAAAATAGCCCGCTAAAATCCTGAAATGGAAAAGTATGTGGGGTTAAATGAGAAAAAATAAAAGAGTGTTTTAAAATTTCGATACATTTTCTCATGAGCTAGCAATAAAATGTGAGTGAGTTAATATGTTTTGTGTTTGGATAAGCGTAGAGGAAAAACTATCAGACGGTATTAAATAATCCAGCTTAGTGGAGTATACTACTACTAATATGACTAAGTTGATTTAGAACATGGTGGGTCCCAAGAGTTAGGAGAGGGGGATAATTAAAACTGATAGTACTCATTTTGTAAAATATACAACGATAGTGGCAATACATCAAATAGAAAGCACTATTTCGGAATAAGACTGATATGATACAGATTGATTGATCTCTTCACATTTATTCCTGTAACCTGGGTCAGTTTTGTATTTAAGCAATATATTCTCCGTTGCTGGCTTGCTAGGTTTGTCGTAGCTTCGTATGCCTCATAGTATAACTTGAGATTAGGACATACACAACATCCAGTCTCCGACCGTTACTTTATCAATGTGAAAGAGTAAACCCACTTTAAAAAATGAACGATTTATTAATTAGAATTCTTAAAAAAATCAACCGCTTATACTATTAGAGTTTTTTACTGCCTGCTATTGGAAGTCCGTAATATACTTATTTGCTTGGACAAATATAATATGGAAATTATATAATTAATAGAAACTGTACCCATATTTGCGTGGAGAGAGAGTATAAAACCATTTAAGAAAATATTCCCTTAGTATACCCAACCAAGATAAGAATCCCTATCTTCCCCTCATTGGCATTCGAGTATATTGTGATATAATGTTTATACCAGCGTTTTCCAACCAGTTTGACAATAAAGGTAAGAATCAGTACCGTGGTATTATGGGGAAAGCTTTAAAAGAGGTTGTGATAAATTGAGGAATACAAATAAATCTGTTGATATCCAATATCAAACTGTTTACCTTCTTTTTATCTTACAGGCAGAGAAAGTATGGTGATCGTCAAAAAAATCGAACTCGAGATTTTGATGAATTTTGACGTTTCATGACTCCCTGAATCCGAAAAAGTGTTTTTTGAATTTCCATATGTCTGTCTGTCTGTCTGTCTGTACCTCTAGCTAGAGCCTAAACTATTTTACCGATTGAGATAAAACTTGATATCTAGAGTTTTCATAGGGTTGCCCCGAGGGGTTTTTGTAATTGGGTATCTAACCCTAAAATTAAGGTTAGTTTACTGGAGAGCAAAAAGAGAAAAAGTCGATTTTCACAATTTCAGCTCCAAAAATTTTGATTAAATTTCATTTGTGAACATTAATAAATATTACAAACAAAATGCTAACTCTCAATGTTTCAGCAAAATGGCTTTAAGGGCTCCGGTCTGATGCGTAGATTAACATTTTTTATAACATCTCCGAAACTATCTGAGATATGAAATTACTTAACATTACAAATATGTATATATCTTTTAATACACATATTTTATTCGAGACATATTTTTATAAAATCAATAACTTTCAATCTATACGCAATTATATATATATTTTTTAAACTTTTTGGACGTTTAAGTTTAAGTATTGCGACCGTAAGAAAAATCTAACCTGAATTGTTGATGGATGTCGATGTCTCATGACCCCCCGAACCTTAAAAAATAGTCTTTGCAATGCCGTCTGTCTGTGTGTCTGTTTAAACTTAAAATTAAGAGTAGTTTTATAAGGGGCGAAAAGAGAAAAAATAGGTTTTAAAAAAACCTGATCCAACGATTTTGATTAGAATTCGTATCTAGGCGTTGATTAAGATTATAAATAATCTGGCTATTTTCATTTTCCCATGAGAATGATTTTTAGAGAACTTTAGAGAAGCGTTAATTTCCGTATCTCCACAACTATTTGAGATACTAAACAACTTATCATTGCAAAATTGTAGGACTATTAGAAATAAAAAAATATTATTTGACATATATTTTTATAAAAGCAACAGTTTCTGAGATATTTGCAAATATATTAATACAATTTTGTGAGCTTTAGTTGTAAACATATACTACTTAAGTCTTAACGCAATAGTTCTCCAATGCCATAGAGTAATTAAATATAAGTAAGTATCTAAAAGCTAATGTTGTTTTTCCTTAAACCTCTTGGGAGAAATGTTTGTACAGCAATGATCCATCTCCATTTTAGACTCAATAGTCAATATTTAAATTTTTTATTGGTCAAAATGTATAAATAGATAATTAAATATCATTGTGATCACTTGAAGATGTTCAACACCTAATAAATATGTTAAAATTTTAACCGGAAATCGAAATTTTAATACGAAGTGTTGACCCTTGTGGACCCAATATTAATCTTTTTTATTGGTACAAACATAAAAATGAGGACATAAATTCTTTAAAAATAAAACTATAAGATTTAAAACAGAAATGTTGATGAATCTTGATGGCAATCTTGCCTTCTTACATTATTCCGTTCAGAAATATTACGAGTTTATAAAAAGAGAGAGAAAGTCTGTGCGGTGCGCCGTACCATTTAATTAAAATATTACAATGGTTAGAATGTTATCTGTTGAACTTTTGAACATAAATGGATATGTTAATGACAAATTAAATAGGCCAATGAGAAAGAAGTGTGTGGCTTAGGCATGTTGGGAGGATGGATGTGGGTTGAGTGACGAAGCCAATATATAAAGGTGGAGTGTGTGGATCAAAAGCTAGATGTAGGCCATGTAAGACGTGGATAAATGTTTTAGATGAATGTATGAAAAAGAGAAACATTAAGAGTTTGAAGAATAAAATGGCACGTATAACTCTGTGTATGGATGTTGTTGAAACGAAGGAAGTATGCAAGAATAGAGAAATCCTGAGAATGTTGGAGATAATGGATTAGTTACGGATCTAGTTTTTGAGCTATATGCACAGTTTCTTGTCTACGATCTTATGAAACGGCATGTTTATGTATGTATGTATGTATGTATGTATGTATGTATATATATATATATATATACATGTATGGGTATTTGTGAGTACGTATATATATATATATATAAATTTTCTCTCTCAACACACTAATCGGGTGCCTTGATATTTTAGCTTTCTGTTCAGTGTACCGTGGGTTGAAAAATAATGAAAATCACTGCTTTAGTATTTGATACGATTAAAATAAATAATTTTCAAGTTAAATTAACGTAAAACTTTATTCTCCAATGTTTTTTTTGCCAACTTAGGGTTTCTTGCTATTTTCACGATTTTTTTAAATACATTTTAATTCAATATTTATATAATGGCTTATAATTTTCAGCCTCCTAAAATATTGCCTTACTAATATTTTAAGAGGCTGAAGTCTGTAAAAAGATTATAAAATCTCATTTGTTATACAAAATTCGAAGACTTTCTCTAGTGCATCCAGATTAAATTTGAAACATGGCCTCTACTTAAACAGTAAATCAGTTTTATGTGATCTTAAAGCCTTTGAGTGTTGATTAGTGTGACCATTGTTGTGGGTATTCATTTTTATCAATAATTTATAATTTAATTAAATCTTTTGCCCAACCATCAATTGCCATTTTACCTTTAGGAAGTGTTTCAATTTGCCAATAGATTTATATTGACACGTCTTTCCCTTCATAAAGTATTTCAAGCTACCAATTGATCGATCGACACTTTACTTTCAATAAATGTTTCCAATGGTATTTCAATCAAGTAACATTTTTATTTCAGGAAGTGTTGGCAGCTACCAATCGATTCGTTGACATATTTCTTATTACATAAATCATTTGCTAAAGAGGTTTATTTATCGGTGTTTAGAAAGTCGTGAAGATTTTCCCGTCCATTGCCCTTGTTCTTTATTTGACCTGCTTCCCTTTTCATTAACTCTTGATTAATTCTTCATGGCGTCCCGCGACGTCATGCCTCATCTAATAACACTTCAACTTGGGTGAAATATGTAAATTGTATGTCCTTTATAATTCTGACAAGTTTTCTATAAATAAAAACTTCGTCTTCTCTGCAGCCACTGGCTATTTCATGAGATTTTAGAACAAAACTAAATTTTTCATCATTTAAATTTTTATATTTATTCTTTTTCAAAAACGACACATTTTAAAGTGGTACTCGTTGGCTTTTTATTTACAATCACTTAACCATTATTATTTATATATGATTAAATAAGCTTTGTTTTCTTATGATGTGTGTATAGTAAATTAAATCACTAGATCTAACATTAATGATAACAAAATAATAGGTTTATTTACATTTTTAATCATTATGAGCACATAAATATAATGATAATAATTAATATATCTTAGAGAAATTATTACATAACATTTTAATAAACTTGTTGTTTTAGTTATATTTTTATCACTTGGCCACTTGTGGATAGTGGTGGTTTGTAGGAAGGTGGGGCGTGGGAGAAACTTAAGTGAATCCTAATGGGAATGATGCAACATAGACAAGTTCCCTAAGTGTGGTAAAAGCTCTTGTAAGCTTTTTCCCAAATGAAAAACCCTGTTATTTCACTGTATTAAGCTAAGTTCACACCAGCTCCGTATTCGACTAAACGTTCTCTCTGCATGTATGACCGAACACGGTCAAAGAAACAAAACCCTACTACCTAATGTGAACGGTCACAATAGTTACGGACTATACTGCCGTACACGGCTGAATTCCACCGACCACTAGATGAAATAAAATGAGAATGTGTTTTTTTCGGCCGTGTTTGCTAATGCTCTGAATGTTCTCAACTGCAGCAGCTGAAAGTTGTTTTTAAAAAAACCTCCAATACTTTAAATACAGTTTTATATTGACTCGCAAGGGTTGATTAGGACGATTTAATAACATTATCATCCGATTGGAGACCTTCAAGGGATACTTTTCCAACATTTTGAGTACAATTTGTCCATCAACATTTGTTGTGGTCTTCAAACAATATAATTTCAATAGAGGACTAGTATCTAATATACATAATTATGTAAGTCAATATCCATTTTGAAAGACGCGGCGTGTTTTTCTGAAAATCTACACAAGATTTCGGTAAAGTGGTATGTACTGCCGTTGATGGGAATCAAATATGTCCGAGTATGAAGCCAGTGTGGCCTTAGTCTTAGATGTTATGTATTTTGTATTTAATGTGTTTAAAAATAGTATTTTAATTCATGACGAGTACGGTCGCTTCTATTTTTAGCTAATCCTTTAGTCATACATTAATATAAATTATGTTATCCTTCTCATGACTGACATACAATTTTAGAAGTGTTGTGCAAATGTTTTATTTATAAATATGCAGTCAATATAACTTAATTTATTATTAGAGCCTATTGAATATTTTTTACTGTAGGGCACGTCTTTATCCCTAACAGATTTGGTTAACAGCACCGTCTTTGATAAAATGTGTTTTATTACATCACACTTTCTTCAAAATTTAAGTAATGTTTGTGATTACAAAAATGGGCCCAAATAATGCATAAAATATATTTAGGAATGAACCATGAAACTTTATAACATGTTTTCCTCAAAGTTGTTATATTAATTAAAATTAAAAACTACGCCATAATCTACGTGAGAAGTTTGTGTCTTCATTTTGAACAGTTACATTTTTAAATGCTTTGCACTTATAGGTTAAACTTCCAAATTAAAACATTTTATTTGATAAAACCGAAGAGCATGTTCTTGTAAGGTAAATATTTTTATATTTTTAAAAATATGTTATTAAATAAAAATATTTGTAATTTGGTCAAATTTATATCCAATTGGTTTTATCAAATACATTTTAAAAATAAACACGTGAGTGTGATAACTCCCTAAGAACTAAACAAATCAAATATTTAATTTAATTGTTTAGTATTTAACAAATATGGTTTATTGACGTGTTTAAAATAATATTGATTAGCATTGATGATCATGTATTAAAATATTAATAGTTATAATTTGATTTATTTATTCATTTTTATTTCAGGTAAGTCTTCAAACCTCAGAATGAAAATCACGCTACAGATCTTAAAAGTAAGTAGTACAGTTTTATCGGTCAAGTGGCAAATCTTATTTCAGTTAAGTGGTCTAGGAAGGTGGTACTTTTCAAAGTTCATGAGCTACATCCCCTAAACTTTCATTCCAAAAAATGGCCTGATCTCAATTAAAGAGAATTCCAATGTATAAGTAGGTCTATTCTGAAACCACATAACAACATATAATTTTAAAAAGAATAGCAGACCCGAGATTGTGTTGAGCACGCTACGTGAAATATATATTACTACGCGGACAAGGGCGTAGATATAGTTTTTCTGGGGGATATGCACTAGAAATTTAACGCAATATGTAGAGGTTTTAATGTAAATATATATATACTAAGTCTGACCATGAAACTGGCCCAATCTCTGATCATAGGCTAATTAATGAATGGCCATTGGTTGGGTAGTGAAGACAGTCAACCATCCCGTACAAGCGATGATCTAATCGATATATGAAGACTATCGATATTCACCGTGACCGGCGACCTTTCGAAAGCCGTTTATTAATTATAAACCTCCAAAATATTGTGTTTATATAAGTTAGTAATGTATTCCTGTTATAACGTGTTGATTTAAAGACAATATTCATTTATATTTAAAATTAACTACAATTTAGAAAATGTTGCTTCAAAAAGACTAATAACATATATTTTATTATTCAAAAGAAAAATGACTTCCTATATGATTGGAACATAAGCTTGGGGATTGTCAAATATCAAAATAAAAAAGGACCGGGGTGTGAGGGGCGTCTTTGTTTAGTAAAGATAAATATGTATAATTAGTAATTTATTTTCTGTCAAGTATAATTTAAGGCTGCTAGTGCAAACATATTGAAATTTGAATCTCCAAAGATACTTGTCAATCAATCAGGGAACTTCAAGAATGAGAAGTAGGTAGTAGTTAATAATACCAATTATACTGAGCCTATATTAATTGGTACCGAATATTATAGGCTTTATTTCCATAGACCAAACTTTAATATCAGATCTAATAAACATGGGTCTAAAAACGCTTAGTTTTAGGATTAATAAATGTTTTCCTCAAACATAGATTGATTGTGGGGATATACTGAATGACCTACTTAATAAACAGATTTGAATACAATATATATTTTTTATCTCTTGGCATATTAAAATTCCATAGATTAGGCAACTCCCCTACCTGCTGTTGACATTTTATGAGAGTATATCGTAAACGGATGTAAGAAAATACGTAGCATATAAGGTGTACTCAATAGAATACGACACCACATGGGACAAAGTCTCAGGGGGTGCATCAAATCAGGATACCATTTTGAATACATTTGTTAAAAAAGATTCCGTCTTGTAATTTTGTTTGTTTTTGTTAAACTCTGTCTTGTTTAGTGAATTTGACTACTTGGATATTTAGAAGCCATTTCGCAAAGAGGGTTGCCTTTTAACTTTACGCACCTCAGCCATTTTAGCACTATCATGCTTATACACCATTTTATGAAATAGAAATAAAGGGGGGGAAATATAGCAGTTCACCCTCTGAGGTCACATTTTTATCTACTGATAACACGTTTCCTCTTTCTCTGTCAAATGTTTAGAGTAACTATATTATTTGTGCCTTGTAAGCATAGACTTTCTTTATAAAATTACATTTTTTTATTGTTCTAGATAGACATTTGCTACCATGTACTTTTATAATATACATCCTGGCAGGATTACTCTTACATCCATTTCCGTGACTAAGCCAAACGGCCTAAGTTTTAGATTATGTGTAAAAGGTGACCTGACATTCGAAAGAAAAGGTGTCAGACTTCTGTGCTCGGGTTCTGGGGTTCAATCTTCGTTCCCGGCACAATCTTTATCTGATTACCAAACCCTTCCTTCACCTCTGACAAGACGTGTATTAATCACTGCTTGTGACTGTGTGGAATTCCTAGGCCTCCACCGTGGTTCGGATTCCACGTTAAACTGTAGGTCCTCCATTTCATCTCACAATCACCCTACCATTACGCATTAATGAAGTGCGTACAATCCGAACGGGCAGTAAGACGCGGTGCTAATAGTAATGATATGTAAAAAAAAGATTACAAAACACTTAAGAATAAATATAATAATTTTGTGGCTTGGGAGGACAATTTGTAGAAATATTTTTAATGATTTATGGGTTTATTTTCAACGTGATTTCCTTAAGACTCGATGATTAAAATATAAATTTACTAAGATGAGAAATCATATCTTGACCTTCCGTGTCGTCACAGGTAGGCAAAGTCCTTAATGGCATAGCTTCTTATGTCCTGCTTATAAAATGAGGGGTAAAATTCCTCCTAGCTCAGAGACTAAGCACGTCTAGACCCATGTTTGTAAGAATGTTTCTTAACTTTTTGGGAATACGTTCCTAGAATATTTGACACCAATTAATACATCTACCTACCGATATTTACCTCAGCTAGAAGAAAAGTCCGCCAATGTATCGGGAGAGAGGATTATAATTTACTGTGTTACAAAATTGTTATAATTACAAAAGGACTATGAAAAATAGCCACTATTCTGTGTGATAAGTCAAATTACGTATATCTGTGAATATAACGTGAACGGTGGTCTGTTCGCGTTTTAAGGTTATATTATTATAGAACATGATTTATCCTAAACGTTGTGTCTGACCATCATTTAAGGTATAAATATTTAATATTGTTCAATATAAATAATATTTCTTTTCATTATTGTTTTATTTTCTTTTAATGAATGAGTTTTAGTATATCATTGTATTAGATAATTAAACCCGAAATAGAGAGAGAGAGAGAGAGCCTGTCGTCCAACTAAGTAGTCAGTCCACCGTTATTGATTTTTATTATTTGTTATTTTTGATTTTCAAACGGTTGATAGTGAGTTGGGGCTCTTTACAAACCCAACAACCACATTGAAGGGTCTATATATTTAATGAGTGGGGGAGGTCCAACAATTTTTGGAGGGTTTTTTTAACCTCCCAACCACCACCGTTCTATCCCCATGTCCTGTGGGCATCCAATCAAACATCTGCACACTGTACACACGTCTCATTACATAATTTTCACAATCAATTTGCCAGATGACATTAATTACACCCCATCACATGAGAGGGGGGTAGGGGGTATCGTCAAGTACCCTTAAGGGTGGTCGACTTCCTCCCCAATGACCCCCCCCCCCC
>CABFOV010002321.1:48561-60181 GCA_902141375.1 Timema poppense | reverse complement strand
CCCCCCCCCCCTACGTTTAATTCAACAACTAATGAACCAGGAAGGCGTGAGCTAATGTCTGTCTAGTAATAGTGTGTGACAGTTCGATCACGTGGAGGGAAATCTCTCCTAGGGACTATTACTGACGTCATCGGTGCACAAGATAAGCGGCACTCGCGCATGCGTAATACACCCCACAAGACCTTGGATGGGAATTACAGGTAAATGTTCATAAATGGAGGAATTATCTTCTTGTTAATGCGTCTCGAGCTTGTCCGTTAGGTTATTGTTCGATCTTGTACGTCTACGTCGGGTTTGATATAAAATATAAATATTTTCTTATTTTATGATCTAATTTGTGATCCACAGGCATTTAACAAATGAGGGTTAGTAGCGTTTGAGATTTATTTAGAGACATTCAACAATTACGTTTCCCAGCAGAGAGTTAAACTAAAAAAAGGATGATCCATTTATGTGTTTGGATTTTTTTTTCGTGAACCACATGATGTTATTTGGTTGGGATATCCATATAGTTAGTCAAATGGGGTAGTGATGAGGAGGGTAGAGTTTCAAGTAAGTGTAATCTTATATGTGGAAGGAGAATGGGAAATTATTTAGATAAAAAAACTTTCACACTTTAGCCAAACCTCCGCACCATACGTAAACAAAACAAGATGAGAATACTGTCTTCATTCTTATGCGCAATGATGAAGAGATATCAACTTGGACGATGGATAATCACGATATCACAATATAATTTTCTTATGGAGTACCTCTTGGGAAATAAATAAATATTAATTTGTGACCAAAATTTAAAACAAGGGACAGCTGTATATTACATGAACGGACGTCTGCATACGTGAAGCTGGATCTAGTAGACTTTCATTTGTCAGAAAAATGTTTTCTCATGAAAATGAGACTTTAACTGGGAGGCAATGTTGATGTATATTTAATAATTTATATTAATCTATAAAACAATGATTTTTTTCTATATATACTTTGATCGGGAAGTTTTGAAAGTTTAAAACAATATATTTAAGTTTCCAACGCTATGTAAATGTCAACCTTTGTGGGGTTAAAACTGGTTTTGATGTTGATTGGGGTCACAATGATTCTTGTTACGTTCTCGCTGTGGTTTTTGGAAATTGATGATTAATAATTTTAGAAACTAGGAACTACTGAATAGCTCTCAAGAAAGGGTTCACAAAGTACTTTACCGGAAGTGTTACGAATTATATAGAAAAGGATTCAAATCCACCTCAAACTGTACCATTAACATATTTGAGTATTAAACATATGAAATATATATATTTTTTGACCTAAGTTTATTTTGTATTATACCCCAGCTATTTTCTCGGATAAACTAAGTTATTGTTGGTCTTATTTGGAAAATTACGTGATGTTATTATAATAATGTATGTATTTTAAATGTATTTATTAGGAAACAGTTACCAGTAAATATCTACTTCATTACATGTTCAAACTATTTAATATTGAATTTTTATACTTTTTAATTTTCCAATCGCAATATTCACTATAAACTTTCTAAATATACACAATTTAACTCTGAAGAGGATAACACAGCGTGTAACCTGAATCGTTGTGTACGTGGTCGAAACATACAAGGTCTTATAGCTGTTTTACTGATCGTGGAAATATCGGGATTATAATTTCCACCCGGTGTATTGAGGGTTATTTACCTACATTTATCACCATACTCCCTGCACCCAATCGCAAATACGTTCCCTCTAAGTTTACCTTCCTCACTTACACCATAGTTAGTGTAAATAGATACAGTTAACTGGAATGGTAATGAGACGCGATTGAAAATGACACTTCAGCCATTGACTACCAATCTAATTCTTGGAAAGAGGACCTGCAAATTTAACCAATGCTCTGTGTGGACGATCTACTAACTTTTCAAGAAACAGAAGTGCCCTTCAATGATCGATATTAAAGCTGGAGAGAATTTGAAAACATTATAACATGAATAAAATTAAAATGAAAAACAAAAGGGATTATCTTATACGGATCTGTACCAATATGAATAAAAATATTTATTAATGGTTAGCCATTTTACTTATCTCAGACTGTATAGAAGTGAAACGTGGACCAGATGAAGAGAGATAAAGTCAAATACAAGTGTCTGAGATGAACATCTTGAGACAAAGAAAAGGTTGTACCAAGTTGTATTGAATCAGTAATGAATATCCAAGAATATAACTTAATATTTACAGTATTAATGATAGAGGGGGTGAATTTCAAGAGAAATAGAGTAACCATAATCAATGGAGGCAATAGTCCCAATTACCAAAACAAGTTTTATAGTACAGGACAAAATGTAGACCCGGAAGGAGATGGCTGGGAAATACTTGAAGACGAAACAGGCAGATAACCTAACCCACAGAGGGAAGAAGGAAAGACCTGAAACTCTTAACCTAATTAATCAGCTGCGCTATCGAGTGAACTATCTTGTTTTGCACCCTCTATACATTTTGTAACAATTGAAACAAAGCCCCGTGGTTTCTTCCTATGATAAGGGTGACACTGGTATGACACCCCTCAATTTGTCGCTAAGGAGGGTGTGAAGAAGGGATCCCCCTGCCCTGTATGTGTCTGACCACTTGTTGCGTCCTGTCTTCTCTTGACGCTGTCACACGTCGTCTTTGTCGTGAGCAGCGAAGACGTTGTTTGCTGAGCCCGACCTATTTATAAAGCACAGGCCGTGGCCCCAGCCTAGGATAGTGCAGGTAAATACACTCCAAGAACATTTAGAGGAGATATTATAGTGTCGGATATCAGAGGGAGGGACAGCATCATTTCATTTATATTATAAGGTTAAACAATAAATGTATATGAAATCAAACTGTTACGGGTTAATTGATATGAATTTGAAATTTGATATTTTATTACTATTATGGTTATTTAACGTGTTCCTTTCTAAACAGCTGAAAAGACCAACAAACACTAACTGCAAAATAAGTTACTTATTACACAAATACAACTCCTTATGACCTAATTTTAAATTCATCACTGTTAAAAGTAAAGCCTCAATTTCAACATTTATACCTTATTTGATATGCAGGGAATCGAACTATAAGCTTTTAATTTGATCAAAAGACGTGATAACGACTAATCTAGAGGGGTAGGGGGTCCGGTGATATATTGTTAGTGTGCTACAAAAAAGTGTCATTGATCTAGATATTACAATCAGTCCCTCAATTTAATAAATATTGCATTCCATAATACTTGTAATAAAGTTGATTGTACGAAAGTCGAACAAAGCAGCTACATATGATTTAATTTACATAGTACGGAAAATAATATGAGTAATCATTCATCTATACTGTATTAAAAAAATGAAAAGTCTGTCTGTCATGTGCATTGCGTGAAATATGCCACACATAGAGGGATAAAATGTTAAAATTAGTAGTTCCTCTACACGAACATGTGCACCTTGAAGCCGATATTTTTAAAATTTGGATTTGATTTTCTTAAATTAATTAGAAACTGAAACAATGAAGTTAACATAACGCCGTGAGATAGATACAATACTACACTTCCTACAGTCATGCAATGCGGGTTGTAGAAGCCCTCGTGCACGAACTTCTTGCACCTGGATAAGCGGATTTTAAAAACTGTTATTAGTTTTACCTTTAACCCTTTTTAACCTTTTAAACTATTTTAAACCTTTTAGCGTTTTTTGCCATCTATCACTTTTCTCTATTTTTTTAGCCTATTCATATATTTTAGTTTTTTTACCATTTTTATCACTTATGATGAATGAGAAGGCAAAGGACAGGGTTCATTTAATATCTCATTTCATTGACTAAAGGAATGACCCATTCGTACGACAGAACCAATGATAATAGTAATAATAATTAGCTCTTTTAACCTTTTGGCCCTTCTAACAATAATGGTACTCTTAACACTTTTGGTCCTTTTTATACTTTAAATGACTTTTAACATTTAGACAATTTTTTTAAGAAAACAAAGCTTTTTATCGTGTTTTCCCTTTATTGCCCACTACCGTTTGGCCTCTTTTTACCATGTTTCATCATTTTAACCCTTTATCCTTTTGTCCTGTTGGAGCTTTATTTTACTTTTTTTTTTTACCCTTTGTTACTTTTTTTGAAATATTTTATCTGTTTGCAATTTTCACATTATTGTCATTTTTATCTTATTTTATTTTTTCCCTATTTACCCTATTAATACATACCTCTTATATTAACTTTTTAACCTTAAATCTCTTTTCAGCCTTTTTATTCATTTTGTAATTTTAAACATTTTTACGCCTTTCAAACATTTTTATCCTAAAATAATTCCTCCAGGCTAAGCTGGGTAATTAATGTGAAAAGGTGAATAAAGTACTAAAAGGACAAAAAGAGTTAGAATGGTAAAATGTAAATATAATCAATAAATTTAAAAAGATGGTAAACAGGTTAATTAAAAAGTTTAAAAATAATTAAACTTATTAAAAGGGTATCATGTAAATGAAGGCAACACAGTAAGGGTGATAAGGGTTAAAGTGTTAAAGGGATGCAAATGACACAAAGGGCAAAAAAATACTTAAAGGGTAAAGTGATAAATATGGCAAAAAGGACACAAATGGAAAAATAGTAAAAGGCCATAAAGTAGATTTAATAAAATTAAAAATATCTAAAAGTGCATAGGGATAAAACAGATAGAGGATAAAAAGTTGCACATTAGGTTAATAGAGACGATGGTCAATCGGGGTAGTAATGGTAAATGAGATAAAAAGGGTAAACGCCTAGAAAATGGTAGATATGCTAACAAGGTTGAATGGTAAATCAGGTAGATTGGTAAACGGGAAATAATTTAAACGGAAAAAAAGCGTAAATGTGGAAGCATAAATGAGGTAGATGAGATTAAAAAATAGATAAAAAAACAGTTAAGGCTATGTTTGATTGTAAATTTTTCTAGCATTTTTACGATTTAAACACTATAATTACTTCCTTTTTGTACTCTTTTCCCTAATTGCTCTTTTTAACTTTTAAATACATTTCTAATTTTTGCCCTCTTTTATATTTAAAATTAGATTTAATGTTTAACCTCTATGCTTTTTTTTTCTCAAGTTTTACCCAGTTTAAATTATTTTTAATTATGAACTACTAAACAGGTAGAGAAATAATTGTGATCGTCAAAAAAAAAGTCTAGCTCGAGATTTTTATGGATATCGACGATTCATGAACCCCAAAATCCGAAAAACAAGTTTTTTAATCTCCGTCTGTCTTTTTGTCTGTGCATCGGCGTAGAGCCTAAACTATTTTAACGATTGGGCTAAAACTTGGTATCTAGGGTTTTCATAGGGCTACACCGAAGTTTGGAATCGGATATCTAACCATTAATATAAGGGTAGTTTATTGAAGAGCAAAAAGAGAAAGAACCGGTTTTCCCAAAATCAGAAAGAATTATTTTGATTAAATTACATTTCTAAACATTCAACAATATTATTAGAAAATATGGCATCCCTCCTTTTTAGTCTAAATGTCTTTAAGAGTTCCGGTCTTATGTGTAAACTCTATTTCTACTTTCTCGCTAATTACAGTCTAATACATTATTTTGATTGTCAAATCGTGAATTCTGACGTTTCATGATCCCCCGAATCCGAAAGAGTTGTTTTTGAATTTCCGTCTGTATGTCTGTAAACTATTTTACCGATTGGACTAAGAATTGATATCTGTTTTTTATAGGGTTGCTGCAAGAGATTTTTGGAATCTGATATCTAACCTTAAAATTAAGTGTAGATTACTGAGGGGCAAAAAAAAAGTTTTTCTCAAAATTAGCATTAAAAATTTTGATTAAATTTCATATAAAGGCGTTAATTAAGATTACAAACAAAATGGCTACTTTCCTTTTCATGTGAAAATGACTTTTAGTTTACTTTACAGAAGCGGAAATTTCCGTATCTCTGCAACTATTTATGATACTAAATAAGTTATTATGGCAAAATTGTAGTACCATTTAAAAAACAATTGAAATATATCTTTATTAAACCAATAGTTTTGGAGATATTCGCAAATATATTAATACAAATATGCTATCGTTAGTTGTACAGAAATACAATTTTAACGCAATATTTATCTAATTCCATAGAGTAGGTCAATTAGTAATTCTCTCAAAAAGTTTCTTTTTTGTTTCTTTAAGTTCTAAGGGGAAATGTTTGTACAACAATGATCAATCTCTATCATTTTAGACTCAATAGCCAATATCTACCCTTTTAATGGTCTAAATTTATAAATGAGGAATTATATAACAATGCGAGAATCGTATTATGTGCAAAAACTAGTAACATTTCGAAAATAGCTCGTGTTTTATTGTGTGTTTTATTAATTGGTTTCACATATATTATGAGTTTAGTAATTATCTCCATTTTTAATCACTGGAGTAAGAAATTCCATTTGAAGTTCCGTACCAGTTATTCCTCTTTCTACTTTAAATATTTATCACGGGTAATACCTCGTACTTAAATTCAAGTTAATTGACAAAGCTTTACTTTAACTAACCCCTGCTATATTTTATAAATTAACTTATGTTATTTAATTTTCTCATCATCTTCTACGATTAAATACTTAGTAGTGTGGCTGAAATCGAATCTGTATTCAGTCGAGGTTATATATTAGAGGATTTCGACACGCTTAGTGATTTCCTTCTTTGTTTTACTTTTGTTAATTTTCTCATCACAAGTATTAGCACATAGGTTATTTTTAGTTTAGATTCACTTTTACAAAAATAATAAAGGAAAAAATAAAATATTCAAAATAAAGTCATTATATGGTAGCTCTAAATGACAAGAGGTTTGGGATTTATAGCTTTTTTAAAGTGTAGCTTATACTTAAGTCAAATATCCAGTATAATTATAAATTCCAAATATTATTTAATTATATATATTTTTTATATTTGTAATAAATATATTTGAAGTTACTAGGTAGTAAGCATATATTGAGCTTCGAATTAATCATACCATTCCCAGATATTGCACCACATAAATTATAAGAAACATCTACCCCATAAAGTTTGTTAAAACAAACCCACTTTGCGGTGATTTATCAAATTTTTACAAAATAATGTTTGAACGGTTTTGCCAAAAACCAAAAGTTGTTTTAAATATGATGGGCTGGACATATTCAAAATATATTTTTAATAAATCGACATTTATAACACTAATACTTCTATCAAAAAACAATAACCACTGAAGAATTAATAACATTTATTAATTTGCATACCATACTGATGGGCACATGGCCTAAGTGTCAGGATGATCTAATAAATATTTCCAATGATGAGAATGCTGGGTTTCAAATCTTTATTGCCTGAACTGAAGGTATTTTTCCCTAAATTATGCCTGACTTTATCGTGTCGTAAATTGTGACATATTAATTTATCTAGTTTATTCCTACCTAATTAGCATATTCAAAGCACGTTCAGCCCAAACCTGTAGTAACACGTCGTGAAAAGAATGTCTTATTATACACATGGACTATGTGTTTTAACACTTATTGGTAAATTAACAAATTAAATAACATGTATAAATAATAATTTATTCTAAATTTCAAGATACGAAGAATCTAAACATATTATTTTATTATAAATTGGGTCAAATTGAATTAAAAATATGTTATATATTATATAATATTTAAAATTTCACTATTAATTTTTAGAAGAAAATGATTGTTTATATCTGAAGGATGAATTTGTTAAAAGTATTATTTATTAAAACTTATGATAATTAAAAATTATACAGTTAATATTTAAAAGGACCAACTCCACCACCTTCCCCTTTTATTCCATTAAAGGTCAGAAAAAGACGCAGGTGCCTCCCAGCATGTGGCAAGAAGATTACACCATATAAATATAAGTGGGTTAGTACTCAAAAATCACTCCTCCTTGATTCCTTTTATTGTAAGCATCTACGAATATTCGCTTGGCACGTCAGATTGATGTAAATTTATCACTAACCTTTTACGCAATGGTCATTTGTCACCAGTGGAAGGTAAAGAGAGAGAGAGAGAGAGAGAGAGAGAGAGAGAGGCCAAGGAAATAATCCTTGGGTTGGGGAAAGGCATTATCGAAAAGTTTTGGGGGTCAGGCGAGGTAGTCTTCAGTCAAGGCGAGCACGGTCCTTGAAAGATATGAAAGGGTCTACGGTGATACATCATGTTCTATTCCCCCTCTCCTCCAGGATAAAAATGGGTGGGAGGCATTTACATTTCTTTGTCACTTTTATTAATAAGGTACAGCCACTACTGATGTCCAGATAACAAATTGTTACCAAAAATATATTTAATTGATCGTTTTTTTTTAAATCTCAAACTTATAAAGCGAAATTAAAAGATCAATTAAGTAAATTATAAATTGATGCATTATAATTACTCTCACGAAGAAAGTGTTGAACCCAAATATGTAGAATATAAATCAAAACAATAATGATATTAGTTTCGATTCAAGATCTTTTTAAATTTGAAAATGGAGGAATATTATTTTGGCACAAAGTCTGATAACGTAGACTTGTTCAAAGAATCAGTGGCTTGTAATCACATACATGCAAAAAAAGAAATACCTAGATTTTCCTACAAATGACATTTGAAGTTGTTTTTTTATAAAATACAAAAACCCTTGTTTCTAAAGTGGTAAAATTTTACAATATTAATAGTGTTATTTTATATGTACTATTAATATATTAGGCTCCAAGTATATGTTCAACAATCAGAGCTAATAAATGGAGGGGGTGAAATTTTAATAATAGAAATTCATAAACTTCTGTGTTCCATATGGAAATATGATGTTTTGCCTAAAAAATGGAAGGAAAGTATAGTAATACCCATTTTAGAAAAGGGCGACAAAACAGTGTAATAAATATAGAGGTGTATCACTATCACTATTATCTAATATAGGTTTAATGAGATTGACGCCACATGCAGAGGAAATAATCGGGGATCATCGGTGTGGATTTTGACGAAATAGATCAACAACGGATCAGATTCTCACTATTCAGCAAATATTAGAAAATATTGGGAATTCATCATGATGGTACTGTACACCAATTATCATACCTAGATTTTAAAAAGGCCCATGATTCTGTTAAAAGCAAAGAAAATATATGCCAATTTGTCTAAATTCGGAATATCCAAAAAACCGGTCAGGCTAATTGAGGTATGTTTGACTGATATGCGTGTCAGGGTACGGGTTGGATTTCATCAGACACTTCTGAAATACATAATAGGTTGAAACAAGGAGATGCACTTTCCTCATTATTCCTTAATCTGGCCTTAAATTATGCTATTAGGGTAATGCAAGAGAGTAGGAAGGTTTTGCAAGAAATGCAGAAATTTTACTAGAGACTAATAAAGAAATAGGTTTAGAAGTGAACGCTGAAAAGACTAAGTAAATGGTAACACAGATAACACAGATTGAGGAAGATAATTTAGATATTACAACAAACATATCATTTGATAGGGTTATTGAATTCAAATCTTTAGGAACAAGTTTAATTATAAATAATGACATTAGATTGTAAATTAGGAAAAGAGTACAGTCTGAAAATGCATGTTACTCCTGGGTCAGTAATTTGTTGGTGTTTCGCCCGTTGTCAAGAAATTTAAAACCCATACTTTGTGTTAATACATATCAATTTGTTTTCTTTATTTTTATGTGTTGGTTATTTTACTATCTTTCTAATTCTCCAAACAATGGTACTAATGAAGTAGGGAGGAAGAAGATAGAGATATGGAGAAAGTGTATTCTATTTTGCTGCTACGAAGAGTGGAATATCATTAATTTATTAAAATATAAATCTCTATAAACTTTATCGATATTCTGACCTCTACATCTTAATCACAAGAACTTAAGACCAGACTAGGTTGATACCCTAACCCACGTGCCCAATGATGCAGACGGTGTTGAGTGTTAACTATAATAAAACAATTACAACTTATAATACCAGAATTTAATGGCACCCTCTTGCCTAAACATCGAGGTTATTACTGAAAATATTTAATATTAATATAAAAACAAAGAATTTTGAGCACAAATAATTGACAACATCTACCTATTGTGTTTAGCTATTACATCTATAACATGAGTTATTATTGGCTAAATTTATAGGTCCTTTATGAGAATAAATGAGATGTAAAAACTACGGCAGTAAATTAAAGGACATTCACACTAGGTGGACCCAACCAAGAATTAAACCTCAATTTCCAGAATATGGTGAGATTGACACCTTAATCCGTGTGATCAGCGAATATGTTTTTAATCAGACGGTGAGCTGGCCACATAATGTAGACGAGACTGTACCATATTATATGATACCCCCGGGCGGCGAGTCCGAATCGTTGTATGGGAACATTGCACTGCTTCGTTTGATACTCGGTTACCTACTCACTCGCCACTGCATAATTTATAGGGGCCACGCGCACACATCGATCTTTTTTGTGTTTCCGTTTGAGTAAGCACTCCCAGTGTTTGTTGTACATTAACTTTTTACCTCGCGGAAAGAGTTCTCATAGTTTTTACACTCTTGGAGGCGGAGAGGGGCGGGGAAGGAGGGAGTAGCACTTCTGTAAGAGAGAGGAAGGGTTTGTCTTTACATACCAGTTAACAGAAGATCGTGACACATGTCGAGACATTTGGTTTCGGAGAAAACTACATTTTCTTGGTTTTTATTTTTTCTATTCCTTTTAAAACAAATAGCGTAGTCCGTGTTCGAGAGAATAAATATATCAATCTGACATTAAAAAATCATATTTGACTCTCTCTAAAGACTCTAGGGTTCGATTCCCATTTGAGATGGATTATTTATCTTCGTAGGGTGCGAAATAATTAATGATACATGATGTTCTTAGGTTTTTACTGTCACAGATGGGTTGACGTAAATTCCATCCCGAAGATTTTGCCGCTGTGGATTTACACGTTCACCGAAAAACTATCGCAGAACCGAAACATGGTCACGTGACGCGGTCTAAGCCAATCATAAGATTTACGCCTAATTGGCACGAGCCGTTCCACTAATGTTCAACTCATCTCTATTTTTCCCGCTCTGTCTGAGATGTTCGGCCCAGGAGAACCAATCATCTCAAATCATGCCACGTGATCATTTGACAACACTTGCGCTCTACAGCAGAACAAGCAGACAGATTCGTTGGCCTCTGTGAGAAGATTTGAAATAACTCGTTAATATAATTTGTTGTAAAAGGTGTGTATCGATATGTGGATTGTGCCACGACACAGCGATATCATTTGAAAACATCCATTGGGAAAATGATCTAAAATATATGTTTATCCACTCGAGAATATAATATGTTGATAATCGGCTATTTTAAGTAATCGTTGCAGTGCATCATGGGTAAACATACAGCGTGTGAATTGCTGCTCCCCTGAGGCAGATTCTGCTTTCTATTTTTGGAAAACGTGTGAGCTTATGTGTAAATCTCATCCCGTCAATAATAAATTGAATTAAATATTTTAAACATTTCAATTTTACTTAAACGTAACCTTATAGGTCTAAAATTTGTAATAGATTCAGAGTAAAACATATTCCGAAATAAAGTGTGACTTGTGTAGTGTTATTAAATTTTAAAATTAAATATGTGTATTAGATTAAATATTCCCCCCCCCCCCC
>CABFOV010002321.1:25723-48547 GCA_902141375.1 Timema poppense | reverse complement strand
CCCAGGAAAGTACAGTTCATGTAACCAAATCATGATGGAGCATAAAATAATCATCAAATCATTATACAAAACAAAAATGAAAATCATTTATACTCTCCATTAATTAAATTATTATTGTTTGTAGAGTTTACCTCCATACTAGGGTCAAAAATTGTTGATATTTTAAACATACTTTTGAAATAAAACGAAATTGCTTCTATTGTTGTATTTAATATACTACGATTTTTTATATTCATTATTCTTCATATAAAGAAGAATTAGGGAGGGATGCAAATTACTTGGAATATTTATATTAACGGTACGGAATTTACATGCAAAATTTAAACGAGATGAACCTTACCAAATCCGTCCAGGAGACTATCATATTGATTACATTAATAGGATACGTATGAATAAGGTAGAAATTAGAGGGGACATACACACAGTTTCATGTAGAGAGTGTGGACAAATATTTAATAATGATTATGTTTAGGTATAATAGAATTCCTTAAACTCTAGTCTTTAAATTACCCATTGGAAACAATTAGACGATATATTTTGAGGAAAGTGATGGACAACGTGATGAGGTTTGTCTGACGTCCGAGGGAACTCACCTGAGTGATATTATCTTCAAAAAGTGAAAAAAAAATTGAGTGTATAGCTTTTATTTATCTGCTGAATATTTACTTTTCAGTTAAAGTATTAATCTTCGGGTTATTTATCATCTAATGATTCCTTTGACAAGATGATACATGTATCGTCCCTTGTCAGAAAACTTAGCAATGTTTAATAAGTGATTTGGTTGATTTGGTTTTCACTCTATATATTTTATTATACAAACTCTGAAATTATGGCAACAGTGAATTATATAAATAGTTCATACCTTGTATATGGAATTGAAACCAGAAAAACTTACATTTTTACATTTTGGCCAATAAATATTCAAAATTAATGTAGGTTTACTGCACTATAATATTAGATTGATGTTAAAATATATCTACTAATCAGAACTGATAATTGTTTCAATATTTAGCATTTTGAGAGAAAAATAATTGAAAGTTTTATTTTAGTGAATAAAAAAAAAGTTTACAAAAAATATGACGATGTTAAGGGGACCTTTTATTAGAGCGCTGAGATGCCCTGTAGCCTCCAACAAGCTATTTTTAATATGTTTGTTATTTTAAAATATTATTTGTATAGTTCATGTTTGATGATTTTTTCGAATGTATAAAGTAAATTGATCTCATTTCTAACTACGTTTTACATTAAATCTACCTGTTTGGGGAGTGAGGGGAACTGCGATAACACATATTCAACATTCACCAAACAAACAGTCACATTTAATTGTACCAAAGCCCATTTATTAATTACTTGAGGATTTACTAATACATTAAAATTTTTAGAACTATTATTCTTCTAAAATATATAACATTGTAAAAGAGGTAAAGTTGCTTCAAGAAGGTGGTGCCCTTAACAAGAGCTTACTCTGTACAGGTGCATTTCCATTTGTTTGCATTGATACAAGTTAAACTTGTTAGCAGAAATATTTGTGCCTTAAATATAATGATCGCTAATAAAAAAAACCTGTCCATAATAATCTGTTATTCTGCCTAACAAGATGAGCTAGGAAACTCTATTGGCAGTGCTCGTCAATTCAGCTTCAATGGCAGTTTCTAAAGAAGTGAATATAGAATGTCTGTAAAAGAGATATTGAGAAATAACACATTCAGATGAAGCATACAACTCAGTTTAGAACTCGTACCTTAAACTATAATTGAACAGAATGATACCTGGGTAGCTAAGTGGTAGAGCACTGACATTCTAAGTCAAACATAACGGATTACATTCCAGTGACCAAGTATAGTTTTTCACTTATTAAAATTATTTACAATAAGAATTATTTAATGATTTAAAAATAAATCTGGGTAAATATGTTTTATTGGAATAACACCAATGAATTTATAACTTCCTTTGCTTACTCCCTTGTCATAACTAAAACTATCAAAACTAGTAGTTTTATGTACTGCGAAACGATTAGTGTAGACTTAGACTTAACTTTGTTTTATCAGGTGTTTGAGGGATATATTATTAGATAATAAAGTGATCTATATAAAGATTAAAAAAATCATCTTTATATCAATAAATCAAATAAAAAGGCACCCGCTTTGGTGGCCGCACGGTATAAGGCCTAAATTTCATGCTAGTCTAGGCACTAGACTGCCGATGACAAGAAAGATTGGGGTTCTAGTTCAAGTCGGATGTATTGAGGGTGTTTTTTTTTACAAAAATTGTTTTCCACTTACTTGAAATTCAACCTTCTTCATTCTTAACCCACTAGCGTAATTAGTAAATATACGTATAAGGCCTTTTAAGGTAGTAAGACGTGATGGCGTTTAATTGGAGTGGTCGTGATTCTTGGCTACTAAGAAAGAGATTCCAAATTCGATTCCCAGTGCTATCATATATTATTTTTTTTACCAAAAGGGGAATATTTACTAGGGCTTCCATGGTCTGGGTATTTAAGCTTAAGTTAAGTTTAAGACGTCAACCGGCTCCACATATTCATCATCAAATCATCTAATCGGACTGAAATAACAGCACCCATATGGAGGCTTGAAGTCAGAGGACAATCACATTCCTGCCACTGCCAGTAGAAGAGCAGGAATGTGTAGAACAAAGCCTGGTGACACACATAAAAATATTAACATATTTACATAGGTTTTGATATTATTATACATTAAAAAAATGGCATTCATATCATATGGTTTCACTATTGAATATAATAGAATTGTTCTAATAACTCGTATACATGCATAAAAGACCCCAGAAGATCAAGCGTCAATATCCCAAGTATGTCAGATGTAATTATAATAAAAATAATCCCACTAAAACATGCTCGAGCTAATTGAAGTTTATGTTTGCTCAACATTCTGTTTAATCTCCACGCAAGTGTCTCTGAAACATTGGAGGACTTTATGGAGGATGGCAAAGTGCCACGACAGTCGGGTATTCTGCAGGTCTGCCAGACCCACAATCTGTCCCTCTGTGTGGCTCTCTGCTCTGGAGTAACAGGAGGGTTTGGGGGGTGGAGACACTCCTTGGGCAGGACATCTGACCGACAATGTCCCAGTGGGTAGAGGGATTTGGAATATAGGGTAGTAAACTCTGCTCAAAGAAATTTAAAAAATGTACTTTTGAAAGCTTAGACCTTAATTATGGTTTCAAGTAACAGTAAACAGTTTCATTATATTTCACGAAATACATTTTTAATATAATTAGAGGACTCTATGATCAATATTTACGTCAAAATACTCTAACTATTAAAATTAAGATACAATGTTAATAAAGATGTTGAATTTTAAGAAATATTTTAAAGAAAGAATGAAAGACTACGTTTATTTCCTATAATAGTATCTCCCTACCCTTTGGATACACAGGTACAGGTGGCGCCCAGGAACTTGAGATCTTGAAATTCTCATTTGAAGCTCAAATCGTGTAGTGGCAGCACTGTGTTGACACCAGCTTGTACCTCTATCTGTGACATTTAGTTCTGTTTCAAATGGGCTTTTCCTTGTCTCACGTATCTACTAAAGTGGTGTCGGTTCTTCTGCGTGATTTGTCAACGTGTAGAGTGAATCACCAACTACAAAAATAAATGTTACGGAACTCCGCATAGACTTTCTCGCTCTATTGTTTGAAAATTGAGATATTTACTCAAAACTCGTAATATATGTGAAACGTAATAATATACACTAGCAAACCCAAGCATAAATTGCACTGTACTTATGTAAAGCTTTTTTTTAGTCCTGGTTTTAAATTTTATAATTTTATTTTTAAAGAATTTATGTCCTCATTTGTATGTTTGGACCGATAAAAAAGATCAATGTTGGGACCAAAAGGGTCAACACTTGGTATTAAAATTTCAATTCCGGTTAAATATTTCAACATTGTATTGGGTGCTGCAAATCTTTATGTCATCGTATTGCTATTAAATTCCTCATTTAAATTTTGACCAAAGAAAAATGTAAATATTGACTATTGAGTCCAAAATGGATTGATATCATAGTTGTACAAACATATCTCCTATGAGGTTTAAGGAAAAACAACATAGACTTTTAGATACTCACTTATATTTAATCACATTATGGCATTGGATAATTATTGCGTTTAAACATAAGTAGTATCTCATCTCAGCTAAAGCTCATAAAATTGTAATAATATATTTGCCAATTTCTCAGAAACTGTTGGATTTATAAAAATATATTTCATATAAAAGTTTTTTATTTTTAACAGTACTACACGTTTGCAATGATAAGTTATTTAGTATCTAAAATAGTTACAGAGATACGGAAGGCTATGCTGCTGTAAAGTACCCTAAAATTCATTTTCATGGTAAAATCAAAATCGCCAATTTATTTATAATCTTAATCAACACCTAGATACGAATTTTAATCAAAATCGTTAGTCGACTTTGAGAAAATCAATTCTTTTCTCTTTTTGCACTTTCTTAAACTACTCTTAATTTTAAGTTTAAACAGATACACAGAAAGACGTCATAACAAAGACCCCTCTTTAGAACTTGGGGGGGGGGGGGGGGGTGAGGAATTGCACCCCCCAAACCTTTTAGGGTGGGTTTTTTTTTTGTGGCCCCAAAACTTTTCCTTTTTGTTTTGAAAAATTTTTTAATNNGGGGCTTGAGATATCGACATCCATCAACATTTAAGGTTAGATTTTCTTTTGTGGTCGCAATACTTTTACCTTTTGTGTTCGAAAAGTTTATATATATATATAAACGTATAGCTTGAAAGTTATTAGTTTTATAAAAAATATATTCTAATAAAATATTTGTATTAAAAAGAGACCTACATATTTGTAACGATAAGTAATATAATATCTCAAATAGTTTAGGAGATATTATAAAAAAATATAATTTTTGTTTCAAACCGGAGGCCTTAAAGCCATTTTTCTCGAAATATTGAGGGAAGCCATTCTGTTTATTATATTCATAAATGTTTAGAAACGAAATTTAATCAAAATCGTTGAAGTCGATTTTGAACAAAATCGTTTTTTTTCTCTTTTTTTACCCTGATTAAACTACACTTAATTCTAGGGGTAGATATCAATTTCCAAGAATCCTTGGTGGCAACCTAATGATATCTCTAGATACCAAGTTTTAGCCTTATCGGTAAAATAGTTTAGGCCCTAGTTGGAGGTACAGATAGAGACGGAAAGACAAAAACAACTTTTTTGGATTCGGCGGGTCATGAAACGTCAAGATTCATCAAAATCTTGAGTTCGATTTTCTTGACGATCACTATACTTTCTCTACTTGTAAGAAATTAGAATCTTCGGCACAGCGCAATCAGTAGCTTGCACACACAAAGTAGTCCCACTCTTATTATTGTGTGATCTACTTGCGGTGAGTTTAACCTGCTATTTAATAACGTAAGGCAGCATCCACCTCAATTGTTAAATTATCTTCGAACTTCAATCTCATCATTTAACGAGCTACTGATTACCATAAGCAAAGAAATTTCTAAAAGTGTTAACAAAAGAGAGCAGCTCTCACTGCAGCTGAAAAACTGGTACTCACCTTTAGGTTCATTAACAATTTGATTAGGAAATTCATCCGCGTGTGTATTAACAAATTTTTAGTTAGTTGGCAAATAGCCTAAGCTACGTTTATTAACTTCACAAATCAAAATCTCGATATCAATTTCCTTGGTTTCGTGTACCAAGGGCTGGTGTGAGGAGCAAGAGGATGAAGCCTCAGACATGACCTTGCACCAGGAGAGCAAAGCTACAACTGAAAAAACGTGGTAGCAGCCATGCATGGGAAAGAAAGGTTCCCTTATCTTTCTTTGATGTTGAACAAGTCTACTACCAGCAACCACCAAGCAAACGTAGAGGAAAGCGCGCCGGGATCAAGCCGTCACGTGTTTAAGGGGCGTACAGAATGAAAGCAGGCTGCCAACCTACCGGCTTATAGCACCAAAAGCGCTGAACTCCAGCGCATGTACACAGAAGACTCAGACGAAAGACTAAAAACCTGCTAGTTGTCAAATGTTATAACCACCTTCAAGATGTCCAGGACATTATATGATGAAGAGGTTCTACTTCTTGACAGTGTTAATCCAGAATTGAAAAGAAAAATGCCCCAGTATACATCCAATAAGCCGTGGTAGGAAATATTATGGTGAATATCATCATTTATTTAATGACCTGAAGGAAGACAAACCAACAGTAACATACAACTGAAGTGTAGGTTGAATATATTTAAACAGAGGAACAAAGGCAACCTATGGAAAGACGAACAAGTTTAGCTTAAAATATTAAAGATATTATCACAACAGCAATTCACTAGTGAAAAGTCGGACTAGGCGGTATAATGCGGAATGGTTGGGGGGAAGACAGTTTATTTTCTCACATTTTAAACTACAGTTGAACGAGTTTTATCAACTATACAAACAGTATACATACAATAGATATATACAGTATATATATATATAAACATAAACAGTACATATATAATTTAAAAACATACCATGTCTATATTAATTCACTAGTGAAAGGTCGGACTAAGCGGTATAATGTGGAATGGTTGGGGGGAAGACAGTTTATTTTCTCAAACTTTAAAATACAGTTGAACGAGTTTTATCAACTATACAAACAGTATACATACAATAGATATATACAGTATATATATATATATAAATATAAACAGTACATATATAATTTAAAAACATACCATGTCTATATACGGTCTCTCTCTCTCTATATATATATATATGAACATTTCATTCTTTTTTAGTTGTCAGCGCCGATAAATATGTTCTTCAAAAGAAACTGTTGATATTAAAAGTTTAACTACTTAGGCATATATTTAGGGCATATATATATATAAATGCCCTAAATATATGCACAGATATATTAGACATCTGGGAAATGCACAAGTAGTTAACCTTTTAATATCTACAGTTTCTTTTGAAGAACATATTTATCGGCGCTTACAACTAAAAAAGAATGAAATGTTCATTCCAGTAAGTTTGTCGGTGCCAGGTACCAGCGCTGATAAGTACCAACCTTCTATCTTTCTGTGCACACCTTTAGACCAATCGCGCATTAACCGTGTGAAAGTACCCACTCGGACCGATGTATCTTGACCAAACGTGCGGTAGATCTGACGTGATGGCAGGAGACAAGGAAACGCTCATGTGAAGCAGCACTTAGTCGATAATGACCATTGGTCTGGTATGCAAAGTGCGTTTGCCATGAAATCGTCTTAAATTATATTAAATTACTGTACGGCGTTCACAAGACGATAGTTTCGGCTTCACTTCAATCTTCGTAGTCATTATCTAGTGCTGTCAGCTCACACAGTCGAAACATAGGTTGATAGCAATGAAACAGTGGGTTCAACTTTTAAATTGAAGTCGTTAGGTTTGAATAGATCGGTTAAAACACTAGAAAATATTGAATCTGTCAGTGTCTCAATAATGCGAAGACTGACACGTTCTCTGTGGTGATATGCACGACCCTTAAAACTCTCCCGACGCAGTTTGAGTAGAATATTGATCAAGGGTTAAGATAGCCATCAGCGTAGGATTAAAATAGTTCAATAATAAAAATATAATTATTTTGAAGGTGGAGTAACTTTCTGTCAACAAACGTTTCAGTAAAATGGAAATTTTACTAAAAATCTTTTTAGGTTCGTTTTAACCTAAATGTACTTGTGAACAAGCTAAATTTGGTATACAGGGTTCAAGAAAAACTATCGTCAATTACATTAGAGACCTTTACGTTATGATAAAGTATTAGTGTAGTGCACCGTATAATCAAGGAAATATTTGGAGTACCTTCATTTTAAGATAACAAGACCGTTTGGTTACTGTAACTTCCTAACAGTATGTAAACATGACTGAGACATTTAATACTGAGGAACTGGAAAGGCTTCCTGCACATGAATCCACTTATTTTCAACACGAGGGTGCTACAGCTCATACAGGTAGAACATCAACAGATGCTCTACTAGGAGTGTTTGGAAACCACGTCATCTCCAGGAATTGGCGATATTTCTTGGCCTGCGAAGTCTTCTGATTTGTCCGTTTGCAATTTATTTTTGTGGTGACACCTAAGTAGAAAATATTCTAATTACTGTCCTCAGAGTGTTGAGTAAGTTTGAGTAAAGATTCGTGATGACATCTTAGCTGAAAGGCTGGAAGCTACTGTAGGAAACATGCGTGTAAGGATGATGGAATGCCTTCGCAGAAGAGGCGGCTCTCTGCAAGATCTCATATATAAAAAGTGACTTTATTTCATACAATCCACAAATTGAATGCTTTTGATTTACTAAAACAGGTTTCTTGTTAAGATATCGTATTGATTTATTTTAATGATGTTTTAAAATCACCCATTCTTAGATAGCTGGTCTGAGGACTCTGTATTTCCGTTGATAGAATCTGGTAGAAACCATAGTGTTTGTTGTGTGCTCGCAAGCATGGAGAGCTGGTCTGAGGACTCTGTATTTCCGTTGATAGAATCTGGTAAAAACCATAGTGTTTGTTGTGTGCTCGCAAGCATTGAGAACTGGTCTGAGGACTCTGTATTTGAGTTTATAGAATCTGGTAAAAACCATAGTGTTTGTTGTGTGCTCGCAAGCATTGAGAACTGGTCTGAGGACTCTGTATTTCAGTTGATAGAATCTGGTATAAACCATAGTGTTTTGTTGTGTGCTCGCAAGCATGGAGAACTGGTCTGAGGACTCTGTATTTCAGTTGATAGAATCTGGTAAAAACCATAGTGTTTTGTGTGACCCCAGGGATAAAAACCATTATAAAAATAATCTGAAGGAAGATGCCTGGAAGGATATCACAACATTAGCAGGACAAACAGAAGATGTTTGCAAACAAAACATAATTAGGGTTTTTGGTCCTAATTTATTCAGAATATTCTCAAAATCTGAGAAGACAACCTGGTAAAGTTTTTGTACTGTTCACTAATGTTATTTAAATTTTAATCTCGTGATAGTGTCAAACCAGCCCGTTTTGTTATACAAGTATACGCTACCATCGCCGAGGCTTTCATTGTTTAAAAAAAATAGATTAACCATAATTAGCATACACATAATTAAGGCTAAGGCTTCTTCGTTATTAGACATTTATTAGAGCTAAGTTAGCAAATTAAATTGAAATATAGTGCACCTTCCTAAATACTGAGTTAAACTGAGATCATTATTACGTCGCTTGCTCATAGCGTGCTCGTTTCACCAAAGGCTCAGAGGATGCTCATAGCGTGCTAGTTTCACCAAATGTTCATAGGATACTCGTGGAGTGCTCGTTTCACCAAAGGATCAGAGGATGCTCATAGCGTGCTAGTTTCACCAATGGTTCAGAGGATATTCGTGGAGTGCTCGTTTCACCAAAGGTTCAGATTATGCTCGTGGAGTGCTCGTTTCACCAAAGGTTCAGATTATGCTCGTGGAGTGCTCGTTTCTCCAATGGTTCAGAGGATACTCGGGGCGTGCTCGTTTCATTACCACTACCTAATACCCAATTTGTTTGATGATCTTAAGTTCTTTTTTAAAATTCTTTTTGGTAATTGGTATGTGAAGTAGTCTATAAAGTAGGCTATTTAAATTTGCTAATTTATGAGATATGGGATGTTTGCAGTTATTATTTATAATGACATCTGTATGGGTTGGTTTTCTGTAGATTTTGTATACAGTTATATAATATATAAAATTCTTCAGAAACAAACATCTTTAAAGGGAAAAAAATCAATCCTCACAAATATTTCCGACAACCCTATCTCGTTTCACCAATGGTTCAGAGTATGCTCGTGGCGTGCTCGTTTCACCAAAGATTCAGAGTATGCTCGTGGAGTGCTCGTTTCACCAAAGGTTCAGAGTATGCTTGTGGCGTGCTCATTTCACCAATGGTTCAGAGGATACTCGTGGAGTGCTCGCTTCACCAAAGATTCAGAGTATGCTCGTGGCGTGCTCGTTTCACCAATGGTTCAGAGGATACTCGTGGAGTACTCGTTTCACCAATGGTTCAGAGTATGCTCGTGGCGTGCTCGTTTCACCAATGGTTCAGAGGATACTTGTGGAGTACTCGTTTCACCAAAGGCTCAGAGTATGCTCGTGGAGTGCTCGTTTCATTATTTTTATTATAGTGTGAAAATACCCACTACCTAAAACCCAATTTGTTTGATGATCTTAAGTTCATTTTTAAAATTCTGTTTGGTAATTGGTATATTAAGTAGTCTATAAACCAGGCTATTTAAAGTTGCTAATTTATGAGACTTGGGATGTTTGAAGTTATTATTTATAATGGCATATGTATGGGTTGCTTTTCTGTAGATTTTGTATACAGTTATATAATATATAAAATTCTCCAGAAACAAACATCTCAAAAGGGAAAAATATCTAACCTCACAAATATTTCCGCCACCCTAATTAACCTAAATAGGTAAAATTCAACTACACAGGCCCCTAAACCAGTTAAATCACTAATAGATCTATTAAGAGAACGATGTAACCTAATAGAGTATTTTAGTCATATATTTTAATAATTCACTATTAATACTGATTTAATAAATTTTTATCATTATTATAATGTATTATTTCAATAATTTGTTATTATTACTATATTATTGTCTTAGACATATTATTTACATGTTTTTTATATACCCTTATGAAACATTTGTTAGTTTTAGTAAATCTAATTAATTTTTAATACAAAATTTGTAGTATTAGATATTGCCCTTCCTATTTCATATTACCCTCTATTGTTCCAAATTTCTTTAAAGTGCTCCTACAGGACATTAAATGTTATTAATTTTGCTTAAACACTAAAAATAGTTAAAAACATATTTTTAATATAATATAATAATATTTAGCACCGCGTCTTACTACCCGTTCGGGTTATACGCTTTAAGTACTAATTACTCTAATGGATTAGGAATTGGGAAGGTTGAATTAGAGGAAGTGAACCCGCATTTGCGTGGAGGGAGAGTGGAAAACCATTTAGGAAAAACCACCCCCAGTTCACCCGACCGAGATTCGAACCTCGATCTCCCCGTCCTCAGCAGTAGAGCTCAACACGACAAGCGCGTTAGCCATAAAAACATATTAAATATTTGTTTAATATGGAATTCAATGAGAAAATGCGCTTTGATTTAATTGAAAAAGTAGATGGTATTCCATACTACCCGCACTTCCTCTATCATATGAGCTGTGTATAAATATGTTGCCGTTGGATCTCAGTTCCCTCCAGCTGAGTCCCTCACGCTTTCCTCCCCGACAACGAGCCAAGCTTTGATAACTCCAATCTGATATGCGAGAACAATACAGATTTAAAGTTCATGATTCTCTCTCGACTGTTGCAAGACACGTACTTAACAGGGTTGCAGGAGTGTTTTGTTTGTCGGAGGGGCGGGGCTTGCTAAGTGTTGTGCTCAGACGAACAGATGCGTGTGATGTCATCACGTGACGTGGCGTGACGTGTGAGCACAAAGGCATTCCTCGCATAGCCGTCTCTTTTGTGCCTCTCTGTACTATGTATCTGATGTTACTTCCCCCTCTTTATCTTACTCCTATTCTTTTATTTTCATCAACACGTTCCTCCTTAAGCCTCTGGTATCTATCTACTTTCTCTTCTTGTGTCATTTTGTACCAATTCTGTTTGTAAACTCTTTAGTGCTGTAAATGGTTGTTTGTAAGCCTTTGTACCTCTTTTATTTCCTTCAACATGTGTTCCCATCTAATCTTATCAATTCTTTTGTTCCTCTGGTTTCAGTTCTTTTATTTAAATTTTACTTGCTCGTAGTTTCACAGTTGACCATTTTATATAATTTTTTCTCCAATATTACTTTCGCTAGTTGTTTCTTTATCTTCTTATTCTTTTTGAATCTTCTTATTTATTTATAAATTGTTCTCCATCTAGATTTATATTCATACCCATGTTTTTTATAAATCCATCTCGTTTCTTTCAACTTGTTCTCTCTCGAGTTTTGCAATTCTGTTCTTCAACTTTTTTTTCTTCGTCCATATGTTTATCTCTTTTTATTACCTCTCAAGTTCTATTTCAAGAATTGCCATATTTTATTGTTTTTAAAACTATGTATTTATCCTATATCTTTCTTAGCCATTCTATGTTATTTAATAGTGTTTTTATTTTGTCAAGTTTTGATCTATTTGTATTTCGAATATATTTCCTTTAATCCTCATCTTACAATAATCTAACAAACTTATATTCAATTTCGATTTACTTGTTTACAAGCCATGTTTATACACTTGGTAATTTTTTTTGTGAAATTGGTTTGGTATTAGCTTTATTCCTCTCAATCCTTTCTTCGACATAAACGCATAATATACTTTCTCTTGTGACTTTATATCTATAAATAGGCCATTATTTAACCATCATTACATTAAATAGTTTTGATATGCTCCTATTATATTTCTTAGGTAGATTTATTTGCTATTTCCTATTTTTTAGAATTTTTAGCCCCGGCTCTTATTGTACCCATTTTATTAATTTCCTTGTTTTACAATTTACAGTTTTAATATATTGTCCTATCTTATTAATAAGAATCAAATATCCAAAGACATTAAATTTGTTTTGGTATGGATTTAGCCGCATTTAAATATCATATTCTGAAAACTGAAAAATTACACTTGCGGGGGTTGAGACCAAGACCTTTGGCTTGATACACCAATACACTGACCACTGAGCTATCCAGGAATCGTCCCGTATCCAGGGCCATTCTTCACTCATATTTTAAGGCAGAGTCTATGATGGAAGTGGGAAATCATCGGATACAAATATGTGATTTTATTAAGCTCACGAACTGTCAGATAACGCAGCCACCGTCGTCTCGGTAGTTGGCTTATTGCTGCCACTTGTACATTTATTATAATTGTAAGGGATAGCAGTGATCGTAACCAATGATTTCCACACGTCCATCATCAACTCTGCCTTAAGAATAAGGAAATAATGACTCTGGAAAAGGAAGATTCCTGGATAGTTCAGTGGTTAGAACATTGGCGTATTAAGACAAAGACCCCGGGTTCGATTCCCGTGTGAAAGTGTCATTTTTCAATTTTTCAGACTATCTTATTAATATTTTTAGATAATACACCATCATTTTTACTAGCCTTCCTATTCAATGTGTACTTTGGAATAACTTATTTTAAATATGTAAAGTATTTTCTTCATTTTATCGATATGCAAATCATATATAATTTATGTTATAAATATAGCATTCGCAGATCTAAGAATTTGTGAATGTTAAATAATCTTTATTTACTCAAAACAAATCACGGTGTTAGGTTTTTTTGGCAGTGTGATAGTTCTGATCATTTATTCAAACTAAATACAATCACAGCAACCAGACCACACACCCTCATTATAACATTTTGGATGAAGTAATTAAAATACATATTACTATAGTAGTCAGTAATATTATAGGATGATGACGTCCAAGTAATTAAATAACTAATCAGTTAGGTAACATTTCTACTAAAGGTGGTAATCCGTCTAGTGATAACAAATTAATAAATAAAAGCGATTTTTAGTATGGTTTCAAGTTCGTAGGCAGGATTTTTTCCAAGGGGGCAACCTTACGATCAACCCGTATTGCAGTACTAAAAAAAGGCAACATATTAACTTTACCTTTGCTTTAATTTCCAGAGTTTTAGGGTTCTAGGTGACGTTCCTTGCCCCAGTCTGGCTACGTCCATGAACTAAGACTAATTTCTAGAATTTTAGGGTTCTAGGTGACGTTCCTTGCCCCAATCTGGCTACGTCCATGAACTAAGACTAATTTCTAGAATTTTTGGGTTCTAGGTGACGTTCCTTGCCCCAGTCTGGCTACGTCCATGAACTAAGACTAATTTTCTCAGATACAGAATCACAAAGCGTCTAATAAAAACATCTAAAACTATTTTTTCTTGGATTTGCTGATAAACTTTTAGCACTTCCTTATCAAATTTCTTCTTTTTTCCAAATGCAGTTTTTCTGTGCACACTCAGTAAGTATAGCCTATTGACACACCCCCTGTCATCGACGACTTTAGCCAAGTCTTTACTCTCCACAAGTTACTGAATGACCGCTCTACGGTACAAATGGTGAGTGGCGTATGACTGAGAAAAAGAGATGAGCAAAGTCTTTTTTGTGGTAGGGTAAAATAGTTCCACCTCTTTTACAAGGGAGCAATGTTATAGGAATCCTCTACAAGCTCTACAGCAACCTGCTCTGCATCATTGCTGTGAGTTGTTATTACTCCAAGTATCATTTGGATGTGCTGTGGACATTGGAGCAGGCACAGTCTTTAGACTGTAGAGAGCTTACCACAGGTTCCAATAAGGCAGAATACTTGGCTATCACAGCGACAGCAAAGATTAATTGAGATTTAGTGGCAGAACAATGTAGCTGGATTGGTTGCTTCTTCGTGCTACCATTTACTTCTAATAATAATCATCTCTCCAACCCTTCAATGATTCTCACAAAATGCTCTCAGAAAACTGCAATACTTTTGTACTTCTAGGACCGTCACGTTTCACCAAGAGAGGAATGTTTGGGGAATATTTTCTTCTCAATGCTTGCCTTTCTAAAGAACCTTATTATGTCATTTCCAGTGGGGATAGTGTCACATATTTCTGGAACAATGTCCAAGTCGTTCACTACAAGACTCAGTTTATGTGATGCACAATGGAAAAATATGGCTTTCTCATAATGTTTTATTATAATTGTTTGAACGCCACCGTCCTTGCCAGCCATAGCTGAAAGCCCATCATAGCCCAGGCCTACACATATCTCCAGGTCAAGTCTTTCTTCTTCTATAAACTTGTATATCGCTGTTGACATTGTTGTTGCGTGGGGCGCAGGGAGATCCATAAAATACATAAGCTCATCTCTATTCGTAAGGAAACTACGCTGCACATGTTCACCGAATACCATAACATCTCTATCATTGTAAAATAATTTACATTTGTATTATTTAAAAAGATATAAAAATACCTAGTAATAGTTTAAAATTATAAATAAAAATAAAAACCACCATCAAATTAGGAAAATTACTGATATAAAATGAGATGAATAACAAAAGAGCTTAATGAATGCATAATTTTGTGGTATGTGTTGCCATTTTTATGGTATTCTACAACCAAGGGTTTCCAAAACCATTTATGTCCAGACCTATCTTTCCCTGCGCACATTTCATTTCTACTTTGGTTAATTATTTGTATTTATTTGATTTGGGAGTGGCAGCTGCCCTTTAAATCCCGAGGCTACGCCCATTTGTAGAATGATGTCAACGTTATAAGATTATTAGAGATTTCCCCCGTTAATTTATAACCCATGCAAATACATTTTAATTGAAACCATACTAGCAAAGTACGGGTTAAAATAATTATATGTTTGGCTTTAATCCAGATAGTTAGCTGACATTATCGATAAAGTGCACTGGAGGTTAGTTATTTCAATATTACGAATTTCCACCCTCTTAACAGTAAAATGTTGGCACAATATCATAAAATCACCCTACTTGTTTGTTATATTAGGATATATAGTTGAATCATTCACCGTACTGACACTAAACAACACGTCCCATCGCTAAGTAGATAACGTGTACTATCCCAAGTCTAAGGAACCTTGGTTAGTATTTAGTGGTAACTGACAAAGATATTTATTATTTATATACAAGATTACACTTTTATCCAATAAGTAAGTAATGAGGCTCCAGAACTGGGTGTGTAGCCTAGGCTAGTTTAATTTGTAAATCTTGAGCTAATATATTAGTGTTTTAAAAGAACAGTTTAAATATAACAATAACATTATAGCAACCACCAATTATTTGTATTCATAGATCTGCGTGTTCTTAAGAAAATATTTGAGATTCCTTTCTGATATTACATTTCAATGCACACAATGTTGTAAGCGTCCAATATTTTTTTTTTCTTTTTCCAAGTTTTTATTTTGAAATTTGTTAAGATCATTTTATTGAATCTCTCACGTATTATTTTATAAGATGCTCGTGTGTATATTCTTTCTGTACAAGCGTGAAGAATGTTCCTTATTTACTGATTTATTATTTTGTACAGAAGAAAAATCTATTTGAATAGCTATTTCACAATTTTCAATACAAAGGCTGCTTAATAGAAGACAAAAATATGCATACATATCACGGTATACATCAAAAGCTAAAAGTGTAGCTGCCTATGTTAAAAAAAAAGTTCCCAAATGGATGAACACGTGACACACAAATACAAAAATGAGAGAGAAAACTTGTTCAAACGTGTTTTATTGTTTTTCAAGTCCTCTTTAAATTGCAAATGTAACGTTTGTAAGTAAGTGGCAGACCTTTTTTTTCCATCTGTTTTGTAAACAACAATGGCTGCTCTCTCACCACTCTTTTTTTGTTTTCCATTTTCCATATCCGCTGATAACATGTTTTCACAACATGGTAAATATAAATGAAAGTACATACTGAAACATACATATATCGCCTTCCCTATGTGAAAAATAATAACCGTTGCTTTTACGGCGTTGAATTTTAGCTTAAATTATTTTATGGTTATTAAGTTTCATTCTTATGAAATTTACAGAAAAGCCGTAGCAATACCAGTCGAGGTTAGCATGTTTTTTTTTAAGGGAAACCTTTGTTTAACATAAAAAAAAAGCAATGCTATTTGAATGGAATCATTGCATTTTGTACGTGTTAAAACCTGGATTCACTAAATTGAAAAATACGCGTGAGTTAGGGATGGTATGAATCTACATATTTTACAAGACTATCACAATAATCTGCTGAAATGGATGTGTACTTGCAGCTCCCGGGGGTATCATATTTATTTACTGATAGTAAAACATAAATACAGTAGAATTTATTTATTCAAACATCGACACATTTCATGTTAACTTTTATCAACGATAGGGTTTGTGATACACAACTCATTTTAAAGTATAAAATATGTATATTTGGTTTATATTAAGTTTGTTTTAATAGTACGATTAATTTTTTTTATGGGAAGTTTCATTGTTTGCATGGGATAGATTATAATAATATTAATGAGCTTAAAGTTTAAGCAGGTTCTTGATGCCATTTAAACACCAAATGAACAAAACCTAAATACATACTTTTAAAGTGGATAGAAGTCTAGATGGTCCTTATAATATGGTATCTTTTTATAGGATATTATATTATAAGGTAGACATTTAGCTGTCGTGACCACTCAACCAGCATATTCTAGTCATCCCCACATGTTTATGCATTTAACCTACCAACAAATGCTTTCTCAGACACATTATTATTTGTATTATTATTTGTATTATTATTATTATTATTATTATTATTATTATTATTATTATTATTAGAACCACGTCTTACTACCCGTTCGGGTTATACGCATTTACTTTAATGTGTAATGGTAGGGTGATTGTGAGATGAAATGGAGGACCTACAGTTTAACGTGGAATCTGAACCACGGTGGAGGCCTGACATTCCCCACATTCACAAGTTGTTATTAATACACGTGTCAGATGTGAAGGAAGAGTTTGGCAATCATATAGATATGTGCCAGTATCAGAGATATTAGTAGTTTGTTGAAGAATAAAATAAGCTTATTTAAACTAGCTTTAAGGGTCCTGTGTTCCATTTCCAACATGGCTGAATGATTTTCATTATTGTTTATATGTAAGTTTCCCATTTCCCAGTGATGAAGTAACGTCTGGGGACTGGGTGTTGTGTTTGTTCTAGATTTGAATTAGTTTATGAATCTTGTGTTGATAAACCATTTAGTTCAAAAAGTGCGCTTTAAGTCGTTTTTAAATTAGATTTTGAGTTTGAAATGATTATCTTTTAGTAATAATAAACTTCTACTATCAAATTTAATGCTAAGTATAACAGTTAAACGTAAAATTATTATGAAAAATCAATATATTTATTAATGAAACAAATAGCCGAAACTATTGTTAATGCATTTTAGTGGGGATAGTCCCTGATATCATATTCTGAAAATTGAAAAATAACACTTGGACACGGGACCTGGACCGGGTTCGATTCACGTGTCCAGGTGTCATTTTTCAATTTTCAGAATATGAAATATATTTATTGTTAGATGTAAAACAACAGGAGATAGGTTCGTGTTATTACAGATTTTATAGCAACAATTATTTTTGAAATAAATAAATAAATTATATTTCAATAGATAAGTTAAGTTTAATGTTATATTAATATTACGCTCAACCGTTGTTGAATATTTGTCATGACCATAGTAGTATTTGAAAAGTAACATATAGATAGACATAATAAAGTAATTTTTAAATACCGCGACTCAAAGCCTAGGGCACAAAAAATCTTATTGTTATTGATAAATTTAAAAAATTGAACCACACATCATATATTGAATATATATTTAACTTATATATTCCAATTATATGTTGTTAGTAAAGATACCGCATACATATCTACCGTGACTGGCAATCACCTCCACCACACATGGAGGAGTTAATATAAACTTATAAACAAAACATAAACAGCTAGCTCTATACGATACGTGGCTTCAACATTTTAAAGTATTGTCTGGGATTGAACCAATACGTTGTACAAGGTATTGGTTCTAACCAATAAGGTCAAGGCCAGGAACTTTATATCTCGTCATGTTTATTTGTTTAAAGGTATAATTTCTAATAGTTTTTATATATAAACTAGACCGCAAAAATCTCTTTATTCTTGCTCATTTAATCTTAATTCATAAGCTTAAACTCGTTTCTCTATTCATTCCAAGGATCCAAATACTAAGGGAACCGATTCATTTTAAACTTATTTTATTCCTACTCTTATTTTGAACAAAATTTGCACTTTTTAAAATATAATCTTAGCAATAATTATAGTAAATATTTTATATATTAAAGCCACAGTCGCTAAGGTATATTTAAAAATTATTACAAGCATAGATTTTTCTCACTTAATCTTAGTCTGAAAAAAATGAAGTAACCTCAAAAAAGATGATATCTAATAAAAAAAATTAGAAAGATTATTCAAATCCATTTTATTTACAACTGGCCTTAATTTTTAAAAAATGCTTAGTGTGTACCATAAAATTTACCAAACGTGATTCAAACTTTTCAGACGCGTGTCCTACTGATAATTTAAGTTTTTGTTACTTGCCTATAATAAAAATGTTTAGCGAATTAAATCATTTAGTGGCATATCAGATTGCTAAGGAGCCTAGTTCGATTCAAGACCTGGCCTAATAATTTATTATTGGTAAAATTCAAGTTTCTACCTTCACAGAGATATAATGGTGGGCAGATAAAATGTTTTGTATGTTCTAATATTGTGCTATTTACCAATCGTGTGTTGATATAATGGGTCTGTTAAGAACGTACACGCTAAATACTCCAAATCAAACTTAAGATAGATAAAAGCCTGGATGTATGTACGTTAGGAGCGAAGACCTTACATATTTAGAATATAGCTTACATTACTTAGCGAGGAACGTTTTAATGTGAAATTAATGCCATAATGGCTGCTGTAGTGAGGCCTGTATCACGAGGATCCACCTCTCATAGTTGCGAGATAGTAAGATCCCTGGGGTGGATACATTACACGATACTTGCAGTCCTGGCTGGTAAATGGTGCGAGGATACGAAGTGAGACCTTGCAGTTGGGGTACGGTCCCTTCCCCGCGTTGAGCAGTACATGAGTCATATAGGATAGGATTCACCCAAATGTGGGTACACTTTGTCTAATCACAACCTTCCTCATACCTAAACAAGTAGAGTGGATAGCACATGAGCGGTTAACTTGAACAGGTAGTAAGACGTGATGCTAATAAAATATATATATACTTATAATTATATAAATAAATATTAAATTTATATTACTATCACGCTACAATACCTGTTTAGACTATGTAATAATTACTATAATTTGTTAGGGATGAGGAAAGTTAAATTTAGAATAAGTGTACCCACATTTATTTAGGGGGAAGATTAGAAAGCAATTTTGTAATAAACCATTCCAGTACACAAGATCGGGATTTAAGCCTTGTCTCCAGCAGCTGTGTCTATTTGAAAGAGTGACGCCTTAGACCACGCAACCACTGAAGTGGATGGTAATATGGATGAGATCAAACTCCTCTACGAGACTTGGTTTAGTCCCCTATTCGATAAATGCCCCTTAATTCCACAGCTGAGTTCGTCCACAAATATCACTTGGGAGGGAGAGGGGGTTAAGTTTTTCCACGAAAAATCATAGGAAGGGATTATAAGTAGTCCGACTGGAAGAGTCTAGTACAAACCTAACTTCCAAACCTTCCATAATTTATATAAATTATATATACTTATGTTTCCTTCCCAACTTAACTTACCCTAACCTTTCATTCGATAATTAATACTTAGTTCATGATAGGAATAAAAATCTATAAATTGTTTAAAAAATATTTATTGTGATACCAAACTAACTTAATTAAACTTCCCTAGTTTATATATATATATGGTTCCTACCCAACCTAACTTAACTTAACCTTTAGCCCAACCTAACTTAACTTAACCTTTAACGCGTTAATGGATTTTATTCTTGGTTAATTTCATAATTTATTGTGAAAGTTTATTCCTGTTCCCGTGGATACCCATACAACCGAGAGGACTTAATTCTCGACCCCATACCCCGCACCCCCATAAAATTGGAGGAAATAAACTCTTGATATCAGACTACTTCATTCTTTGGGAGAACTCGACATCTCGGGATAACTTTATTGGTGAAAATATTATTTATTTGATAAACAATAAATAATTTATTTAAGAATTCAGCTAAATATGGAGTACTGGTAGCACCACAAAGCACAACACTACTATTACAATCGAAACACAAATGTGAACGTAATAATCTTAAACATATGGGTTTTTTAAATAATATTCTGAAGTTTACTTTATGAGTCAAAAAACTATCTAAACATCAAATTCATCTAAAGTGCTCTACTTGGTCTTGTTGACAATCGAGGGCGGGACTCCTAGCTCATTAGGCAGACGTGTCAACGATTGAACCGAGGAGTTGGTAGAGAATAATGATTAATGTACGATATATTTATTTTTAATTCACTGAGTTTTCACAAGGATAGTAAGACACTAATAAATAATAATAATCTACTGGTATAAACAAAAGTTACACGCCCCTTTTGTGGTCTTGATCAGATATAAATATGATTAACAAAGATTCTTTTTGTAACATCTACAATCATACAAAATCATATTTTAAATAAAAATATATTTTCTTTTTACAATTTCTAGCTTGAAAATTAAGTTTTTTTTTTTTTTCAAAATCCCATTTACAAAGGATGGTTAAAATTTTTAGGGAAAGTTATTTTGATCCAGAAAAGCTGACTAAATATTATGAAACAAATATTGTGTTTGACAAAATATGATTATTTTTTTTTTGTAAAAACGGATAGAAAAAAAAAGCCTTTTTAAAATAAAATAATAAAACCATATGTTTGAAATGAATGTTGATACATGTAAAAATATTGATAATCGTCTAGACATAAAAATAACCGAATGGTTACGATAAAAATAAATAGAATATTGTATAAATAATCAAACAAATAATTAATCAGCTGTCAGTAATACATTTCAAAAGATTATATATTCTAAAAATAAATGAATGAAATACAAAATATTAATGTCATGACGTTGCGATTCAAGGATTGTATAGTGTTTACGTAGATATAGCTCAGCGGAAAACTGCATGGGATAATCTTATTTAAAGGTTCTCGACGTTAATATGAAGTTCAACTAAATCAAAATATTTTACACATGTAATAAAGAGTTATATTTGGAAAAATAAACATAGTATCTAGGTGGAAAAAGAAATTTGAGCATTGGGATTCATTTTATTGACGCTTATTGGCAAGAATGCACTTGATGAAAATAGAACACTCCTAGTGAACATATGTTAGTGTTGTGATTTGGGTATATGGGACATGTGATGGACTATAATAATACTGACCTAAGGGAAATCCACACAATTAAAAAACATCTTCAAGGGGGTATACAATCATGAGTTCCTGAGATGTCAACTTTTTTTTTAACAAGGAAAAATAAATATTAACATAATCAGTTTTCAGATTAACATAATATTTAACGAATATATCTATAATGTGCTATAGTTATTTAGATATGCTTATTATATTTTTTCCAGTACAACCTACGTGAAATGATAAAACATTGCTATTGTTTGAAAACTTAAAGACCAAATTATACAATATATCATGGGTGTTGATTACATATATAAAAAAGATAGCAGCAGCTGCTCATTAAAATAATATAACATACCAACACCCGAAAGTAGGTCTATTAAACTTCCTACCTGTCAGATTAGGCCTTTTATTTGAAATGGGATTGTAATAATACGTACGTGGTACACAGAAAGATACGGGCTAATCTGGCTTAGCCCCGTTCAAATGTAAAACACGAATATTTTTGTGTTACAAACAAGTCGTCAAGAGTTAACAAATGAGATAATAGTGTTGAATGCTACGCCCATAACATTTGTGTGTTTGTTTACATACCTACTTCACCAACTCTTCCGTCGAGTCTGATGCCCCGCTGAAAACAACAACATCGAGAGAACTGGCTGGGCGTGACCTCAGGCAAGAACTCCGCGCCGGACAACGAACTACAGTCAACTGAAAGCGCCGTGAACGATGTTGGCCGACGCGAGTCAATGTTCCAGAATAAAAAGGATCTTTTCCCCTTCTCTTCACCCCATCACGTGGGGTTCTCATACTATATATTCGCTGGGCCACTTGGAAGAAATATAGAATCCTGCTGGACACCATCAGCG
>CABFOV010002321.1:7569-20578 GCA_902141375.1 Timema poppense | reverse complement strand
ACACACACACACACACACACACACACACACACACACAAACACACACTTAAAAAGTATATAAATCCACGTAAGCTCACGTGGTTTCTTACCAGAAAACTATCTGTGAATGAAACTCAGTGGGCGCAACTTTACGTTTATTCTCGGAGACAAACTACACCATCAAATACGTACAATGTTTATACGCGCTATATAGTATGGGACACTTACAAAATTGTGCGTACGGAAATCCTCCTGCGGATATTGAGGATTTCGTAGCGAATTGCCACAATGTTTGTACAACGGTCAATTCCGGCATGGTAACACATGTAATATGACTTAAGTCCCGGATGGATTCTGTCTTCAATTTGTTAAATAATTTCATGCACCTAAATTAATATGTATTAAATTATCTTTATTGAATTCAATATGAAAATATTTAGTATAATTAAGTATAAGTGAGAAAGAATGTATGTGAAATTACAAACTTTTACTATAATGAGTCTATAAAGATTAATTAAAATAGAATAATTTATTGATTAATACACATACGATTTAAGATATCAGAACATTATTAAAATAACACATTAAAAATGTGAGTCAAGGTCACAACATGCTAACGAGTAGATATATAACGAAAAAATAGAAACACTTTAACTTAATTAAACTATATAGGTAATTAGTAACAAATGACTAGAGGACTAATGTTTGGCTGTAATATAATTGAAATTAATTATATGGAAAATTGATTATTTTTTTTAATTGAAGAGGATTGATTGATGATTGATTCATGATTGACTCTGGTATTCACTGGAGCAACTCACACAGGCACAGTCAAATGTCCTGAGGATGGCGCCGTAGATGTGCCGAAGCATGTAGAATTCTAAGGCTGTCTCTACGATTCCTAAAAAAGAAGAAAGGGAATGTCAGATAATATTATAGAATTCAATTAGCTGTTATATAATTCAACATTTCTTCAATTTTCAGAAAAAAATCAATTTTCCATATAATTAATTTCAATTATATTACAGCCAAACATTAGTCCTCTAGTAATTTGTTACTAATTACCTATATAGTTTAATTAAGTTAAATTGTTTCTGTTTTTTCGTTATATATTTACTTGTTAGCATGTTGTGACCTTGACTCACATTTTTAATGTGTCATTTTAATAATATTCTGATATCTTAAATAATATGTGTATTAATCAATAAATTATTCTATTTTAATTAATCTATATAGACTCATTATGGTAAAAGTTTGTAATTTCACATACATTCTTTCTCACTTATACTTAATTATACTAAATAATTTCATATTCAATTCTACAAAGATAAATTAATATTACTTCCTTATTACAATTTCATCATGTATTAAAAAAAATGAGTTTTATAAAAAAGTTTTAGTCAAAGAAGTTAATAAAAATTGGTGTATAGTTCTGATTGCATTATGTAACACAAAATGTTGTAGCTCATTACATTTGAGTGGTGTATAACATTTGTTATAAAACATTGACAAAAAGGACTCAGAACTGTCTAGAAAATTATACTAGATATGTCCAGTCCACATCCGCATCATAGCTTTTGAAGAGGGTGCCACAGTTTGTGTAGTTTCACGTAAAAAAAGGGCTAAAAGACGTTTTCGTGTTCGACCACCTCTACTTGCGAAAGCTAAATACTGTGCACTTGAGCTTTGACTGATCTTCAACGAGATGTCCATGACCGGTTGGCTGGAGATTTAAGATACTATGGCAGTCTTAGGAACTTAGGATGGTAAATCAGGATTACCTAATTAAGTTGATTGGTAATTGAATAGAGAGAAATATACCTCTTTTAGGGATACTATTAAGTGAAAGAATTATACTCATATAAAGCCACATGGCTGACTCACTCATTGACATTAGTGTTTGCCCATTTCCAGATGAGCTAGAAACTTGAATTTTGACCAACTTATAACTAGCCTATAGCCGACGGAAAAATTACAAAAAGTTATAAATTTTAATTTTCAACCCCTAAAAAAATTCAAAATGGTGGAGCAACTTTCAAGTACTGACTGGACCCCTTTATGAGGCATCTTATGGCTAAACGATAAAACCTATCAAAAGACGGTTCTGGAATGCATTAGTTTACACCCCTTTTGCAAAGAAAACTCACTGGGGTTTAGCGGCGGAGCCCTCAACCAGCAAAGCGAGTAGTTTCTAAAGCCAACTTGTTACATAATTTATGCAGCCCTGTGACAGGTACAATATATTCGAACACAAATGTGACATATTTTTCTTTGATCTTTACTGGACTAGACAGGGCACGTATAATTTCTTATAAAACACTAAACATGATATAGAAATAAGAGATATAGATAAGATTTATAAGATTTTTCAATTAATTTTCTAACAAGCTGTAAATTTTCTTTGTGAATTATGAAACTTTTTTTTTAAACCTGTTACATTATTTGAACAAACCTTAAGATATGTAAACCATGCTTGTCATTACAGAAAGTGACGAATTTTTAATCCCTAATTATGAACGTTTTAATTTAATTTTTAATCTAACTGTGCTTAGGGTAAGTCACTTCTTTTATGTGCAGTATCATATCAAATTACACACACATATTAATATATATTAGTATTTAAATCAGTACTGGCCAGAGAGCTTGTGATCATTTGAAATTATAAAATAACCTTAATGTTAATTTAAGATTATTATATTTTTATTAATTGAAATAACAATCTCTTTTGTAAAGAAAAAATGAGCACCATGATTTCCCAAAAGCTTCATGGTTGAACAATCCATTCCAAGAGAAAGGTTTATTCTCATTATTATGTTACTCCTGTACATGCGATAGCTTATCCTTTAATATATAGCGATGTTATATCAGCGCCACGTATACTCATTAATATACTATTTGCACGTTGTGCTTTTTATTTTAATGTTATTTCATCTGCAGCAACAAAATTAAAACTATCTACAATATCAAAATATATTTTGTCAATTATTTAAGAAGATTTGATAGCACCCCATGTTACATTCATTTCCAGAATCCCTAATTTGAATTTCAAAACCTTCCAGCTTGTAAGTTATTTAGGGATATTCTTTTACTAATTTCCCAAATTTTTACTTCTCTTTCACAATGAAAGGTATAATATCTAATAGTTTGGAGAAATATCAAGCTACTGCCCATCTACCCAAACCAATCTGTTTCCCACATTTCCATTTTGAAATTTTAAAATTTATTTGGTTATCTGATATGGTTCTTTTACGTGCCTGCCTAATTTCATTTCTAGACTACACCAAAAATAGGTGTTCTTCATTGGTTGTATAAAATGAAAGCCCTTTCATTTACCGTTTTTAAATTTTGAAATTACATTTATTCAGACACCATTTGCTTATCCGGGAAGGTATACTTACTGACACGTCAAATTTCAATTTTAATCCACACAAAGAACTTTTTTTTATTGATTTGAAAAATTTTGAAACCCCATGTTGTAATTTATATTTTTAGATATTTTTTGATTTTCTCTTATTTATGTCAGTTGTCCTAAGGACTTGAAAGTATTTAAACTTTCTAAAACCATTAGAATCATTTTTATCTCAGTTTTTGAAATTTTTATCTTTCCTTCAACCAAGATTTTAATAAGATAAAATAAATACGTTTCATAATTTTATTTGCAAAATTTATATACGATACTTAAAGGTGCTTTTTTTTGAATTTTAAAAATTTCTTCTGATCCCATACTTGACTTCTTCCAAACCCACCCTCCCATTTTATAAGGTCAAATTTTTAAAATATTGAGGTTAGAGTTTGTTCTCTTTACCAACTTTACAAATTTCAATTTTTTATCTCACTGATAAATGGATGATAATTTTAGTTTTGTAAATTTCCAATCCTGGCAATTTCTCATAGCTCCAAATGTAATTTTAAATGTCCAATCTCTTCTGGTTATTTGGGTTTGAAACTTTATAATTAATACAATATTTCAATTTTCCACTGTACCTACCAATTTTTTAAGGTATGCAAATTTTAAGGGAAGCCTTTCTTCATTTCATGATCCTTCATTTTTAAATTTAAGAATGTTCAGACCTTTATTTTGGTTTGTATTGATCCTCAAACCTGCCCGGCAAATTTCAAATTTCAACTTTCCCCCACACTGACAAGTATTCTATTGTTTTGGCTTAAGCTATTATGACCCCCCTCCAATTCTACTATCCCCCACTTTTAAAGATAAAAATTTTACACTAATTTTTGTTATTTGGAGTGTTCCCTCTACATCCCTGGAAATTATTTAGTTTCCTAGCTCCTCTAAGGGAATTTTTATAATTATATACACGCCCCACCCTCCCCTATATTCGATTTGGGTGCCAATTAAAGGTCAGTTTTTATCATTTCTAAAAATTAATTAAGTAATATTGCTTATCGGATTTGAAACCACCAGAAAAATATTTCTTTGAAATTAAATCTATAAAATAACAATTTTTGAAATTTTGGATACCATTTAAGTATTGATTTAGGGTCAAAGAACTGAAAATTTGGATAAAAATAGATATACACCAGGACTGTGTTGAGCCATGTTAGAAACCCCAGGAAATTGGATTTCAGCGTGTTTGGACAAACTTTAATTATTTTTTTGCCCATAGGTAAGCATGGAGAATTTTTGAGTTCCACAGGCTCAGCCCCTTTTAAAAATTTTCAGTTTATGGATTTTTAACATAATTTTCAAATTCCTAAGAAATGTCACACCACGAAAAAACCTCTAGAAGAAAAAACAGACATACATAGCATGTTATATCATAGGTTTATAAGGCAGTGTTCAAAATAACTAATTTATTGACAATACCCATTTATACGGATATAAACCACATTACTATATTATTATGTGTATTATGTCCGATAAAAATGGAAACTTTTTTCCATATCCACTGATTTTAGTGTGAATGTCCGCTAGAAGGCTAAGAAAGGCATTTTAAATATATATGCAAGGAGAAAAATAACGTATACTTTAATTGTTGCATGAGGTGCATTTAATTATATTTTCCTGGATTTAGTGGTGTTTATCCTTTCTCCAATTGACGGTGTCAACTATTTCTAAAACTAAGAATCAAACTACGTTCTTTATATTACAATTTCGGTTTATTTATTTATAAAGAATCGTGTTCCAAAGAGAAATTAGGCAAATTTATATTAGATTTCTCTGTTTAATGTAAATATTCTCTTTTGCGGAACATACTAAAGAAAAAGTAAAGTTTTAAGGCACTGAGATTTTCTGTTTATTAGGATTTTCTTTTGTTACCAAACTCTTGGTAAAAACTTTACATATAACGTGTTAAGTTTTTTTTACAATAGTATGTTAGAAGGCTGTTAAAAAGGGTGTCGGGGGTTGATGGGGGTTAATGACCCTACAGTAACGTTAGAACACATCCCTTGTATGGCATTACAACCTCTTGTTCCGGACTGAAATATCCCTGACGAAAAGAGAAGACGATGCGTTGGAAGATTGCAGATGTTTGGGAAAGAAGGAAGGGAATTTTAGCGGCGCACAGTTGGTCAATACGAGGGTCTCAAGTTGCCTCTACAGTTTCAAGAGCCTGAAGGACGTCGCTGCGGTAATGTTGGCTTTTCTCTGAACGTTTAGAAAGCAAGAAACTTGGCACCAACAAAATAATATTATATATATATATATATATTGCATAAAGAACATCTATTTTCAAATTTATTTTTGTATTTGCTCATTAGACAGTTTAAATGAAAGATTAACCGGAGAGATTGGGGTTTAGAGTCAAGTTTAGAAGAAATGTAGAAGCATGTTTGTAAAGGCAGCATGGGTAGTATATCATATAAATAAGGATACCATTGAAATTACCTGTCCACTAATTGCCTGTCATGGATTGTTCCCAAGTGTTTGTAAAGGCAGCATGGGTAGTATATCATATAAATAAGGATACCATTGAGATTACCTGTCCACTAATTGCCTGTCATGGATTGTTCCCAAGATAAGCAGAACTAGTTAGATTTGTACATATATTATTTCATCAACCACTTAATCGCCAATTAATCAATAATACACTTTCTCTGCATTACATAGCTCATATGAAGAATGTATTTATATTAATATATCATAACCAATAAGTTTCGGGCAATTACAACAACTCACAAATACTGTACATACTTAAAGAAATCTACTTACCATGAAACACTCCAAGATACGACACTGCTCTATATATTATAAAAGTACAAATACTGATTTTTTATATGGATAATTGATATTGTAAATTTGTATTTTAGAATTTTCTCAGACAATACGAGTCAATAAATACACCACACACACCTGAAAAAATGTAGAGAGCTGTTAAATTATTGAGATTATTTTCTTTCTAAAAATAATCGAGAAAACAAAGAAAATTTTTTAAAAAAACTTGTGTAAATACTGACGTAATCGTGAATTTGGATCACTTGGATATCATTTTAAATATATGTGTTTAGAAGACGTTGATTCGAACCCATGAATTCCACCTCTTTTCTCCAACCGGAAACATTAAGTTGTATAACAACTACATAAATATATCTTCCTATCAGAACCAAGTAATATCGTGTTAATCACAAATGGTATAACTTAACATTACTCACTTAAATGAAAAATTAAATTTATTCCTTTTTACCTCAATATAAGCCGTTTGGAAAAGTTGAAAATTCTTATATAAAAGCTGGAAAGCTCAAGGATGTTTGCATTAATAAAATAGTGGAAGCCCTTTAAAAAAATGCTCTACATAAAACTGCATTATGAAGAGCTTGATATATATTTATAACTACTCTAACATAGTATGTGTGTTACGGAATATTAGTCGCTAGTATATTTACGAGGTGTAAGACAGGCTCTGCTAAATGAAGTAGTTGCTAGTTTCACAATATATAGTAAATTAGGGCACAGACAGGAGCCAAAAAAACGGAATAATTTCTTTGAAAATAAGCTTTAAGAAAAAGCTTTGCATTTTTTCTTATTTTATTCATTGAAACGTTGCACTTGAATGGCAATTGTCTTTTAATTGATCGTGGTGGTTTATGTTTAAGGTGAAGATGTGGGGAACATGAGTGGTTTTTGCAGTTTTTAAATCAAAACTTTATTTGCTTTAAATAAACCAAGTATTGCTTCAATACAAACATAGAGATTAATTTTCTACACATGGTGACCTGAACAGTTCTGTTGAATATCTGTCAAACTTGTCCTGAAATTTCATGTAAACTTTTTCTCTTTGTTTAAAAAGTTTGTCATCTAATTCCAATCATCTTATGACAGATATTCAACAACTATTGATACTACCTTGTGAAGAAAGTTAATCTCTATGCTTATAATGTATCCATATTGTATTTATTTTCTCCAAAAAATGTTTGCAACAAAACTGCAAAAACGCTGGCTCTTTCTACTGTCCCCTTTATCTCAACCTTAGATATTGGGCTTTCATGCCATTGAACACTTGACTTATTAACTCCTAATGCCTCCTGAATCTTGCTCCTATAGCTTATCTCCCTTACCAGCATCTCCAGCTGGACGTGCACTGGTGGCTACACGGTCTAATGTAGAAGTCTCAACATCATTGGAGATAAGGACCATATTTCAAATGTTAGTTCTAAGAAGGCCACATTTAAAAAATACATTATCGTCACATTCTTGTGCAAAAACTAAAGATTAATACTTAGTGAAGACGGGGAGATTGGAGCTAGGATCTCGGTTGGGTTTACTGAGGATTGAGTGTGAATTTTCCTAAATGATTCCTTCCTAATCCCTACCGCATTAAACTAATTATCATTTAGGTTTACGGATTGAACAATTAGTAAGAAGTGTAGAAGATATATCGTATTATATGCTATATATTTAATATAAAATAATCAAACTTTCTGAATTTTCCTTAGGAATTATTTAAATTTTCATCAAGAATTATTTAAAAAATTTGATCATGTATGAAATGTTTGGAGCTTGATAGATTTTTGTTTAGCATCACGTCTTACTATCCGTTTGGTTTATACACCTATGTGTTATTTACACTAATGTGTTAGAGCTTATGGAGGTTTAATCTATAGGAAGTGTACCCACATGTGTGAGGAAAGAGCGTTGAAAACCACTATAAGGAAAACCTCCCTCAATCAACCTGACCAAGATCGAAACCCATATTCGCTACTCTATTATATTGTGAGAGTATCACCTTAGACCATATGGCTGCCACAACTGGTTTTGATTAATTTAAATGTGACAAGTTATAATAATGATCTGAAATAATGTATTTCTACAAGTTTGGTAGACAATAATTCTGCCACCTCTTATGTTGATTCATCACTAGGTCCGTAGATTCATGGTTTGAGCCGCTTGCCGCCCAAAGAGCGTAAGCTTAGCATCATGGTATAAGGCATCAGTCTCACAACAAGGTGAATTACCGGTGATGGAAAGGCCAAATATATAATATTAAAAGGAAGTGTTTGTCGGTCTGTCTGTGTGTGTGTGTTTGTTTGTTTGTTTGTTTGTGAGCGATGCCCAGCCAAATCTACGACACGCAGAGATCTGAAATTTTTAACATAGGTGGACGGAAAGTGGTCCGAATGCACCTTGAAGCGGGATTTTTAAATTTTTACTTAGCTTTTTAATTAGAATATTTTTAATAAATTTTTGAAGAAAATATTTTCAATCTGGTTTATAATTACGTCTCAGATATTTTTAAATTTTTACTTAGATTTTTAATTAGAATATTTTTAATAAATTTTTGAAGAAAATATTTTCAATCTGGTTTATTATTACGTCTCAGAGATAACGTTTCCATTTGAAATCGGGCACTTTGGGGGGTCAATGGGGGCTTAAATGGTTGTTATACCACAGTGAGTCACGGGCAATGCCATGAGGGATTGATAGTATTGAATATTTACCTGATGAGTTCTCACTTGTGATTTTTCACTGCGGTTTTTGTTCATACAGTCACCACGATATTGTGAGTACATGCTCTATAAAATTACACTACTCATCCATACAGCTTAGATCAGGGGTTGGCAGATTGTGGGTCACAATAAACTGGTTGATCTCACGACAAGTTTAGGTCGGTCGTATGATAAAACTACATCGCGACTAAAAGTTGATCTTTGGGCCTTATAAAGTCAACCCTAGTGGTCTTGGGATAAGGTGCTTGCATCATGACCCGATGTTCGTGAATTCAACCCAGCTGGGGTCGACAGATTTTTCTTCAGCGATAATCCGTAGCAAAACTTCATGCAGAGGGAAATACTTAAAGCCGTCAGCACTAAGTCTATTGTGACATTTAAAAGAGGCCTGGAGGGTATGTGAAATACCTTTCCCGGGCAAATTGGTATTCTCTTTCGCTCTCACTCGTTGAAATTCTCATTAATGATATAACCAGTTGGTTTAGAAGGTGCACGATAACTAACTTACATAAATAAAAACAAACATTTTATAAAGGCGCAAAAAAACCCACTTAATTTCAAATAATATTTGAGTGTGACCAAAATAGTCTTGCTCGGACGTAGTCGGCAATGTTATAATAAAATTAATTAGAGTTATATGAAAATATACAGTTTATTTACTCTATTTTTTATATAAGAATGAGGACAAAAGTATTTGAGGAAGGTTTATTTTAAGAAATAAACATAAGATGTTAACACAAAAATAAAAGCAAAAGTATATTGTAAACATGATGGGTGATCGGGTGGCATTTAATAATATTTTAAGTCGATCAGAGTCAAAAATATTTACTTACCCCTGTCATAGGTTATTCCATTTATAAAAATGATTCTAGGTGTATTAATTAAAACATTTCTTTACCTATAAGTAAAAATAGTCACCTAGTGATTCGAAACTAATACTTTTTCCCAAATTAATGGTCGTGTGAAACGAATATCATGTTCATATAGTGGGATTTGTCAGAGATGTGGACGTTAGAATTCTGGATGTACTTGACTGGAGTCAGGACTATTTAATCTACAAGGGACTGACAAGTGGTTGTTTGAAATAAATGTAGGATAGTACAGAAATAAGGGGAGGGGCAGAAACTAAACAAATCAACATTAAATGGAAGTGTATTATAGATATGACATAAGTGTTGGTAACTACTTCATAGTGTAAAATATCCTATAAACCACGTAACTATTATTTTATTCGTGTAAGCAGAACAAAGGATTTTAAATAATTTAAATGCAACTTTTATTATATATTGTAGTATGCCAGATGCAAAAGTCACTGTTTAAAATTTCAATGTTTGAAGTTTGTTTCCCAGCTATGCTTATCTTCCTTTCAGCGAGGTTATGCCAATAGCCCGTTGTAAATATGTCAGTTGATAAACGGTTGAATAATCAGGATTTTATTTCTTCCCCTAAGCAAATATTGACATGTTTATTATAAAATATGCCTTCCTCAATCCTACCCTTTTGCGTTATTAATATACATAGTCTTGAAAGACAATTCTTTCGATCACGACAAGTAGAATTCCATAAATTTGTAGAAGAGGTAATGTAGTCCTGTTTTTTTCATTGATAGTACTTTAATGTAGCGAGTGTTTACGTTAGTTCGTGCCGAAAGGGGTGAGTTGATGTAATGTTCGGTAAGCAACTGGATGACATATTCCAACTTTGTCTTTGTCTCGTTTTTTTGGTCGAGGCTGTGCATGGATGAACCCTGAAGTCTTGGACCAAGAGTTTTGTGTTAATTGACATTACGGATGTTTAGACATATAAACATTTATTGGTTTGAAGGGGGGATGGGGAAGGTGTCATAACTTATTCTACTAGAGATTCTTCTTAGTTTATGGGAATGCTGGTAGCAAAAGGGCCGGTGATAGAATCTCACATGTGTGCTCTGAGGAGTGATTCTCCAAATGTGATTCATTCCAGTGATCTTACCTCCCCTCTCAACCCAAGACTGAGAAAATTCCTCAACGTTTCTCTCACCATTCTAAGACCTTGAAAGAACCAATTATAAAAATGAGAAAAATGTGGAATATAATATATCAAGGACGTCAGGTTCTTCTATATTCCATAATAAAGGTTCAATAGTTGTGTTACATTTTTATATCCAGAAAAGCAACATATGAATATAATTTGGTATTATATATAATATTTTTTATCACGTATTTAATCATTTATGATAGCGTAGCCATGATTTTTATTTTTATACCAAACACATTTAGTTAGCTACATCTGTAGGCACACGGACCCAGCGTAGAACTTGCCTAACCTGCATTCCCTTTTTGGGGTTCAAATTCCGGCTGGAATTAGCGATATTTAAAAAAAATTGTTTTTCACTTTCTTTTACTCTAATTTGGATACACTTCCACTAAAGTATGCCTTTCTCATTCCTAGCTCACTATGTAATTAAATGCAAATAACCCGGATGTGTAGTAATATATTAGGATTAATTCCCATGCTAGAAATTCTGAAAACCAGTCCTATTTTATTTATTTAAATTGCTGTACCATTAAGGGAGTAAATATAATTAAAGGGACAATTAGTTTGTTGAGTATTTCAGAAAATGTTTTTGAGAAATCTCATAAAAAGAGGATGCGTGAAAATAACTGTGTACAATATTTGGGGTGCGCCATGTGGTTTAATTCCCGGCACAGTTTGCATAGACTAGATATTCTCATTGAAACAAGTTATTGAGAAATGTATGGAAGTAAAGAAGAAAATGAATTGTGCATTCGTTGATCTGGAGAAAACGTGAGATCGGGTGAATAGGTAAGTTATGGAATGATTTTAGAGAGTATGGTGTGGATTCGTAGTTTAAAAATGCACTTAAGGTGGTGTATGATGGAAGTAAAGCGTGTGCTAGAGTTGATGGAGCTTTGAGAGAAATGTTTGACAAATGGGCAATGTGAATGTTTGAGTGATCTTACATATAGATGATGCCATATATTTGGCTGAAAAATAATATGAGTTGCAAACTGTATTAAATCGTTTGAATTAGGCTACAGATATACGGGGTATTCCTATAAATATATCCAAAGCTTAGGTGATATATTTGATAAGGATGGACCAGGAAATGATAGTCAGCATTTCATAAATATAATACTGTTAAAGCACTTGAAAAATTTTGTGTATCTAGGTGGTGTGCTCTGTAAAAATTGTGAAATTGAAATACAGGGGAGTGCATCGTGGAGAGTAGTTGGATGTATGTGGGCTATCGAAAAGAATGAAGTAGTAAAGAAAAAAGGCAAATATGGCAGTATATAAAAGTGTGTTGATGCCAAAATTGTGTTATGTATGAGAAGCATGTTTGTCATGAGAAACACAAGAGCAGAGTGAGTGCTGTTGTAATGAGATATATAATAAATGTATGTAGAAATCTCGTATGGACAGTCAGTAATGTACGGGTGCTGAAGGAGTGTAGTTTGAAAGGGAATCAAATAGGTCAATGTTAAAGAAGCACCTTACGATGGTTTGGGCAATATTTAGGAGATGAGCTAGATCGATTTACGAAACAAATATATGAAGGTGAATTGTGTGGATCATGAAAGGAAATTCCATGTAGGGCGTGGCTAAATGTCGTAGAGAAAAATGTTTAAAAAAAAAGTGATATTAAGAGTTTTCAAAATAGAAGGGCATGTAAGAGTCGGTGTATGGAGAGATGTTGAAGCGTTGGGAAAGAAGGGGAAGAGTAGAGAGACAACTATACTGCCTTGTACGTGAATGCGGAATAAAGTAACTTTACATAATATCTATGTATGGGTGTATGTATGTATGTATTATAACCTTGTTACAATGTGAAATGGAAGAAATAATAACACTCACCAGGCCAGCCCAACTTGTCTCGTTCCGACTCCACTACAATACACACAGGAGACGCTCGTCACCACAATATCCACGCTCGACTGAACCGAGGTTCGTACCTCATTGCTGGCCGTGTGGTTGGGCTCCCCCCACCTCTCCACCCAAGTGGACGAGAAGCAGTCATCAGCAGTCTGCACGCGTCGTTCTGCCACATTGCAGATTAAATTTCCATGGACTATTTTTTAACGTGCAAACTACGCCCATTGGTTCTCGAGATTATTCTCGAATA